>JBBDGP010003301.1:0-256782 GCA_037952835.1 Lithobates septentrionalis | reverse complement strand
GTAGGGATGATGTGTGACTGTAGGGATGATGTGTGACTGTAGGGATGATGATGTGACTGTAGGGATGATGTGACTGTAGGGATGATGTGACTGTAGGGATGATGTGTGACTGTAGGGATGATGTGACTGTAGGGATGATGTGACTGTAGGGATGATGATGTGACTGTAGGGATGATTGTGACTGTAGGGATGGTGTGTGACTGTAGGGATGATGTGTGACTGTAGGGATGATGTGTGACTGTAGGGATGATGTGACTGTAGGGATGATGTGACTGTAGGGATGATGTGTGACTGTAGGGATGATGTGACTGTAGGGATGATGTGTGACTGTAGGGATGATGTGACTGTAGGGATGATGTGTGACTGTAGGGATGATGTGACTGTAGGGATGATGTGTGACTGTAGGGATGATGTGTGACTGTAGGGATGATGTGACTGTAGGGATGATGTGACTGTAGGGATGATGTGTGACTGTAGGGATGATGTGACTGTAGGGATGATGTGGTGACTGTAGGGATGATGTGTGACTGTAGGGATGATGTGTGACTGTAGGGATGATGTGACTGTAGGGATGATGTGACTGTAGGGATGATGTGTGACTGTAGGGATGAGTGTGACTGTAGGGATGAGTGTGACTGTAGGGGATGATGTGTGACTGTAGGGATGATGTGACTGTAGGGATGATGTGTGACTGTAGGGATGATGTGTGACTGTAGGGATGATGGTGACTGTAGGGATGATGTGACTGTAGGGATGATGTGTGACTGTAGGGATGATGTGTGACTGTAGGGATGATGATGTGACTGTAGGGATGATGTGTGACTGTAGGGATGATGTGACTGTAGGGATGATGTGTGACTGTAGGGATGATGTGTGACTGTAGGGATGATGTGTGACTGTAGGGATGATGTGTGACTGTAGGGATGATGTGTGACTGTAGGGATGTGATGTGACTGTAGGGATGATGTGTGACTGTAGGGATGATGTGTGACTGTAGGGATGATGTGTGTGACTGTAGGGATGATGTGTGTGACTGTAGGGATGATGTGTGACTGTAGGATGATGTGACTGTAGGGATGATGATGTGACTGTAGGGATGATGTGTGACTGTAGGGATGATGTGTGACTGTAGGGATGATGTGTGACTGTAGGGATGATTTGTGACTGTAGGGATGATGTGTGACTGTAGGGATGATGTGTGACTGTAGAGATGATGTGACTGTAGGGATGATGTGACTGTAGGGATGATGTGTGACTGTAGGGATGATGTGACTGTAGGGATGATGTGTGACTGTAGGGATGATGTGACTGTAGGGATGATGTGTGACTGTAGGGATGATGTGACTGTAGGGATGATGTGACTGTAGGGATGATGTGTGACTGTAGGGATGATGTGTGACTGTAGGGATGATGATGTGACTGTAGGGATGATGTGACTGTAGGGATGATGTGTGACTGTAGGGATGATGTGTGACTGTAGGGATGATGTGACTGTAGGGATGATGTGTGACTGTAGGGATGATGTGTGACTGTAGGGATGATGTGACTGTAGGGATGATGTGACTGTAGGGATGATGTGTGACTGTAGGGATGATGTGTGACTGTAGGGATGATGTGTGACTGTAGGGATGATGTGTGACTGTAGGGATGATGTGTGACTGTAGGGATGATGTGACTGTAGGGATGATGTGTGACTGTAGGGATGATGTGACTGTAGGGATGATGTGTGACTGTAGGGATGATGTGTGACTGTAGGGATGATGTGACTGTAGGGATGATGTGTGACTGTAGGGATGATGATGTGACTGTAGGGATGATGTGACTGTAGGGATGATGTGACTGTAGGGATGATGTGTGACTGTAGGGATGATGTGTGACTGTAGGGATGATGTGTGACTGTAGGGATGATGATGTGACTGTAGGGATGATGTGACTGTAGGGATGTGTGTGACTGTAGGGATGATGTGTGACTGTAGGGATGATGTGACTGTAGGGATGATGTGACTGTAGGGATGATGTGTGACTGTAGGGATGATGTGACTGTAGGGATGATGTGTGACTGTAGGGATGATGTGTGACTGTAGGGATGATGTGTGACTGTAGGGATGATGTGTGACTGTAGGGATGATGTGACTGTAGGGATGATGTGTGACTGTAGGGATGATGTGTGACTGTAGGGATGATGTGTGACTGTAGGGATGATGTGACTGTAGGGATGATGTGTGACTGTAGAGATGATGTGACTGTAGAGATGATGTGACTGTAGGGATGATGTGACTGTAGGGATGATGTGTGACTGTAGGGATGATGTGACTGTAGGGATGATGTGTGACTGTAGGGATGATGTGACTGTAGGGATGATGTGACTGTAGGGATGATGTGACTGTAGGGATGATGTGTGACTGTAGGGATGATGTGTGACTGTAGGGATGATGTGACTGTAGGGATGATGTGACTGTAGAGATGATGTGACTGTAGAGATGATGTGACTGTAGGGATGATGTGACTGTAGGGATGATGTGACTGTAGGGATGATGTGTGACTGTAGGGATGATGTGACTGTAGGGATGATGTGTGACTGTAGGGATGATGTGACTGTAGGGATGATGTGAGACTGTAGGGATGATGTGTGACTGTAGGGATGATGTGACTGTAGGGATGATGGTGACTGTAGGGATGATGTGTGACTGTAGGGATGATGTGACTGTAGGGATGATGTGTGACTGTAGGGATGATGTGTGACTGTAGGGATGATGTGACTGTAGGGATGATGTGTGACTGTAGGGATGATGTGTGACTGTAGGGATGATGTGACTGTAGGGATGATGTGTGACTGTAGGGATGATGTGTGACTGTAGGGATGATGTGACTGTAGGGATGATGTGACTGTAGGGATGATGTGTGACTGTAGGGATGATGTGTGACTGTAGGGATGATGTGTGACTGTAGGGATGATGTGACTGTAGGGATGATGTGACTGTAGGGATGATGTGTGACTGTAGGGATGATGTGTGACTGTAGGGATGATGTGACTGTAGGGATGATGTGACTGTAGGGATGATGTGACTGTAGGGATGATGTGTGACTGTAGGGATGATGTGTGACTGTAGGGATGATGTGTGACTGTAGGGATGATGTGACTGTAGGGATGATGTGTGACTGTAGAGATGAGTGTGACTGTAGGGATGATGTGTGACTGTAGGGATGATGTGACTGTAGGGATGATGTGACTGTAGGGATGATGTGTGACTGTAGGGATGATGTGACTGTAGGGATGATGTGTGACTGTAGGGATGGTGTGACTGTAGGGATGATGTGTGACTGTAGGGATGATGTGACTGTAGGGATGATGATGTGACTGTAGGGATGATGTGACTGTAGGGATGATGTGTGACTGTAGGGATGATGTGACTGTAGGGATGATGTGTGACTGTAGGGATGATGTGACTGTAGGGATGATGTGTGACTGTAGGGATGAGGTGTGACTGTAGGGATGATGATGTGACTGTAGGGATGATGTGACTGTAGGGATGATGTGACTGTAGGGATGATGTGTGACTGTAGGGATGATGTGACTGTAGGGATGATGTGACTGTAGGGATGATGTGACTGTAGGGATGATGTGACTGTAGGGATGATGTGTGACTGTAGGGATGATGTGACTGTAGGGATGATGTGACTGTAGGGATGATGTGTGACTGTAGGGATGATGTGACTGTAGGGATGATGTGACTGTAGGGATGATGTGTGACTGTAGGGATGATGTGTGACTGTAGGGATGATGTGTGACTGTAGGGATGATGTGACTGTAGGGATGATGTGTGACTGTAGGGATGATGTGACTGTAGGGATGATGTGTGACTGTAGGGATGATGTGTGACTGTAGGGATGATGTGACTGTAGGGATGATGTGACTGTAGGGATGATGTGTGACTGTAGGGATGATGTGTGACTGTAGGGATGATGTGTGACTGTAGAGATGATGTGACTGTAGGGATGATGTGTGACTGTAGGGATGATGTGTGACTGTAGGGATGATGTGTGACTGTAGGGATGATGTGTGTGACTGTAGGGATGATGTGACTGTAGGGATGATGTGTGACTGTAGGGATGATGATGTGACTGTAGGGATGATGTGACTGTAGGGATGATGTGTGACTGTAGGGATGATGTGTGACTGTAGGGATGGTGTGTGACTGTAGGGATGATGATGTGACTGTAGGGATGATGTGACTGTAGGGATGATGTGTGACTGTAGGGATGATGTGTGACTGTAGGGATGATGTGACTGTAGGGATGATGTGTGACTGTAGGGATGATGTGTGACTGTAGGGATGATGTGACTGTAGGGATGATGTGTGACTGTAGGGATGATGTGTGACTGTAGGGATGATGTGACTGTAGGGATGATGTGTGACTGTAGGGATGATGTGTGACTGTAGGGATGATGTGACTGTAGGGATGATGTGTGACTGTAGGGATGATGTGTGACTGTAGGGATGATGTGTGACTGTAGGGATGATGTGTGACTGTAGGGATGATGTGACTGTAGGGATGATGTGTGACTGTAGGGATGATGTGTGACTGTAGGGATGATGTGACTGTAGGGATGATGTGTGACTGTAGGGATGATGTGTGACTGTAGGGATGATGTGTGACTGTAGGGATGATGTGACTGTAGGGATGATGTGTGACTGTAGGGATGATGTGTGACTGTAGGGATGATGTGACTGTAGGGATGATGTGACTGTAGGGATGATGTGTGACTGTAGGGATGATGTGACTGTAGGGATGATGTGACTGTAGGGATGATGTGACTGTAGGGATGATGTGTGACTGTAGGGATGATGTGTGACTGTAGGGATGATGTGACTGTAGGGATGATGTGACTGTAGGGATGATGTGACTGTAGGGATGATGTGTGACTGTAGGGATGATGTGTGACTGTAGGGATGATGTGACTGTAGGGATGGTGTGTGACTGTAGGGATGATGTGACTGTAGGGATGGGTGTGACTGTAGGGATGATGTGACTGTAGGGATGGTGTGTGACTGTAGGGATGGTGTGTGACTGTAGGGATGATGTGACTGTAGGGATGATGTGACTGTAGGGATGGTGTGTGACTGTAGAGATGATGTGTGACTGTAGGGATGATGTGTGACTGTAGGGATGATGTGACTGTAGGGATGATGTGTGACTGTAGGGATGATGTGTGACTGTAGGGATGATGTGTGACTGTAGGGATGATGTGTGACTGTAGGGATGATGTGTGACTGTAGGGATGATGTGACTGTAGGGATGATGTGTGACTGTAGAGATGATGTGACTGTAGAGATGATGTGACTGTAGGGATGATGTGACTGTAGGGATGGTGTGTGACTGTAGAGATGATGTGACTGTAGGGATGATGTGTGACTGTAGGGATGATGTGACTGTAGGGATGATGTGTGACTGTAGAGATGATGTGACTGTAGGGATGATGTGACTGTAGGGATGATGTGACTGTAGGGATGATGTGTGACTGTAGGGATGATGTGACTGTAGGGATGATGTGTGACTGTAGGGATGATGTGACTGTAGGGATGATGTGTGACTGTAGGGATGATGTGACTGTAGGGATGATGTGTGACTGTAGAGATGATGTGACTGTAGAGATGATGTGACTGTAGGGATGATGTGACTGTAGGGATGATGTGTGACTGTAGGGATGATGTGACTGTAGGGATGATGTGTGACTGTAGGGATGATGTGACTGTAGGGATGATGTGTGACTGTAGGATGATGTGACTGTAGGGATGATGTGACTGTTGAGATGATGTGACTGTAGAGATGATGTGACTGTAGAGATGATGTGACTGTAGGGATGATGTGACTGTAGGGATGATGTGACTGTAGGGATGGTGTGTGACTGTAGAGATGATGTGACTGTAGGGATGATGTGTGACTGTAGGGATGATGTGACTGTAGGGATGATGTGTGACTGTAGGGATGATGATGTGACTGTAGGGATGATGTGACTGTAGGGATGATGATGTGACTGTAGGGATGATGTGACTGTAGGGATGGTGTGTGACTGTAGGGATGATGTGTGACTGTAGGGATGATGTGTGACTGTAGGGATGATGTGACTGTAGGGATGATGTGACTGTAGGGATGATGTGTGACTGTAGGGATGATGTGACTGTAGGGATGATGTGTGACTGTAGGGATGATGTGACTGTAGGGATGATGTGTGACTGTAGGGATGATGTGACTGTAGGGATGATGTGACTGTAGGGATGATGTGTGACTGTAGGGATGATGTGACTGTAGGGATGATGTGTGACTGTAGGGATGATGTGTGACTGTAGGGATGATGTGACTGTAGGGATGATGTGTGACTGTAGGGATGATGTAACTGTAGGGATGATGTGACTGTAGGGATGATGTGTGACTGTAGGGATGATGTGTGACTGTAGGGATGATGTGTGTGACTGTAGGGATGATGTGTGTGACTGTAGGGATGATGTGTGACTGTAGGGATGATGTGACTGTAGGGATGGTGTGTGACTGTAGGGATGATGTGTGACTGTAGGGATGATGATGTGACTGTAGGGATGATGTGACTGTAGGGATGGTGTGTGACTGTAGGGATGATGTGTGACTGTAGGGATGGTGTGTGACTGTAGGGATGATGTGACTGTAGGGATGATGTGACTGTAGGGATGATGTGACTGTAGGGATGATGTGTGACTGTAGGGATGATGTGACTGTAGGGATGATGTGACTGTAGGGATGATGTGTGACTGTAGGGATGATGTGTGACTGTAGGGATGATGTGTGACTGTAGGGATGATGTGTGACTGTAGGGATGATGTGACTGTAGGGATGATGTGACTGTAAGGATGATGTGTGACTGTAGGGATGATGTGACTGTAGGGATGATGTGACTGTAGGGATAATGTGACTGTAGGGATGATGTGTGACTGTAGGGATGATGTGTGACTGTAGGGATGATGTGTGACTGTAGGGATGATGTGACTGTAGGGATGATGTGTGACTGTAGGGATGATGTGTGTGACTGTAGGGATGATGTGTGACTGTAGGGATGATGTGTGACTGTAGAGATGATGTGACTGTAGGGATGATGTGTGACTGTAGGGATGATGTGTGACTGTAGGGATGATGTGACTGTAGGGATGATGTGACTGTAGGGATGATGTGTGACTGTAGGGATGATGTGACTGTAGGGATGATGTGACTGTAGGGATGATGTGTGACTGTAGGGATGATGTGACTGTAGGGATGATGTGACTGTAGGGATAATGTGACTGTAGGGATGATGTGTGACTGTAGGGATGATGTGTGACTGTAGGGATGATGTGTGACTGTAGGGATGATGTGACTGTAGGGATGATGTGTGACTGTAGGGATGATGTGACTGTAGGGATGATGTGTGACTGTAGGGATGATGTGACTGTAGGGATGATGTGTGACTGTAGGGATGATGTGAGACTGTAGGGATGGTGTGTGACTGTAGGGATGATGTGACTGTAGGGATGATGATGTGACTGTAGGGATGGGATGTGACTGTAGGGATGGGATGTGACTGTAGGGATGATGTGTGACTGTAGGGATGATGATGTGACTGTAGGGATGGTGTGTGACTGTAGGGATGATGATGTGACTGTAGGGATGGGATGTGACTGTAGGGATGATGTGTGACTGTAGGGATGGTGTGTGACTGTAGGGATGGTGTGTGACTGTAGGGATGATGTGTGACTGTAGGGATGATGTGACTGTAGGGATGATGTGTGACTGTAGGGATGATGTGTGACTGTAGGGATGATGTGTGACTGTAGGGATGATGTGACTGTAGGGATGATGTGTGACTGTAGAGATGATGTGACTGTAGAGATGATGTGACTGTAGGGATGATGTGTGACTGTAGAGATGATGTGACTGTAGGGATGATGTGTGACTGTAGGGATGATGTGTGACTGTAGGGATGATGTGTGACTGTAGGGATGATGTGACTGTAGGGATGATGTGACTGTAGGGATGATGTGTGACTGTAGGGATGATGTGACTGTAGGGATGATGTGTGACTGTAGGGATGATGTGTGACTGTAGGGATGATGTGACTGTAGGGATGATGTGACTGTAGGGATGATGTGTGACTGTAGGGATGATGTGACTGTAGGGATGATGTGACTGTAGGGATGATGTGACTGTAGGGATGATGTGTGACTGTAGGGATGATGTGACTGTAGGGATGATGTGACTGTAGGGATGATGTGTGACTGTAGGGATGATGTGTGACTGTAGGGATGATGTGACTGTAGGGATGATGTGTGACTGTAGAGATGATGTGACTGTAGAGATGATGTGACTGTAGGGATGATGTGACTGTAGGGATGATGTGTGACTGTAGAGATGATGTGACTGTAGGGATGATGTGACTGTAGGGATGATGTGTGACTGTAGGGATGATGTGTGACTGTAGGGATGATGATGTGACTGTAGGGATGATGATGTGACTGTAGGGATGATGTGACTGTAGGGATGATGTGACTGTAGGGATGATGTGACTGTAGGGATGATGTGTGACTGTAGGGATGATGTGACTGTAGGGATGATGTGTGACTGTAGGGATGATGTGACTGTAGGGATGATGTGACTGTAGAGATGATGTGACTGTAGAGATGATGTGACTGTAGGGATGATGTGACTGTAGGGATGATGTGACTGTAGGGATGGTGTGTGACTGTAGAGATGATGTGACTGTAGGGATGATGTGTGACTGTAGGGATGATGTGACTGTAGGGATGATGTGTGACTGTAGGGATGATGTGTGACTGTAGGGATGATGTGACTGTAGGGATGATGTGTGACTGTAGGGATGATGTGTGACTGTAGGGATGATGTGACTGTAGGGATGATGTGTGACTGTAGGGATGATGTAACTGTAGGGATGATGTGACTGTAGGGATGATGTGTGACTGTAGGGATGATGTGTGACTGTAGGGATGATGTGTGTGACTGTAGGGATGGTGTGTGACTGTAGGGATGATGTGACTGTAGGGATGGTGTGTGACTGTAGGGATGATGTGTGACTGTAGGGATGATGTGACTGTAGGGATGATGTGTGACTGTAGGGATGATGTGTGACTGTAGGGATGATGTGTGACTGTAGGGATGATGTGTGACTGTAGGGATGATGTGACTGTAGGGATGATGTGTGACTGTAGGGATGATGTGTGACTGTAGGGATGATGTGTGACTGTAGGGATGATGTGTGACTGTAGGGATGATGTGACTGTAGGGATGATGTGTGACTGTAGAGATGATGTGACTGTAGAGATGATGTGACTGTAGGGATGATGTGACTGTAGGGATGATGTGTGACTGTAGGGATGATGTGACTGTAGGGATGATGTGTGACTGTAGGGATGATGTGACTGTAGGGATGATGTGACTGTAGGGATGATGTGACTGTAGGGATGATGTGTGACTGTAGGGATGATGTGACTGTAGGGATGATGTGTGACTGTAGGGATGATGTGACTGTAGGGATGATGTGTGACTGTAGAGATGATGTGACTGTAGGGATGATGTGTGACTGTAGGGATGATGTGACTGTAGGGATGATGTGTGACTGTAGGGATGATGTGTGACTGTAGGGATGATGTGACTGTAGGGATGATGTGTGACTGTAGGGATGATGTGTGACTGTAGGGATGATGTGACTGTAGGGATGATGTGTGACTGTAGGGATGATGTAACTGTAGGGATGATGTGACTGTAGGGATGATGTGTGACTGTAGGGATGATGTGTGACTGTAGGGATGATGTGTGACTGTAGGGATGATGATGTGACTGTAGGGATGATGATGTGACTGTAGGGATGATGTGACTGTAGGGATGATGTGTGACTGTAGGGATGATGTGTGTGACTGTAGGGATGATGTGTGACTGTAGGGATGATGTGTGACTGTAGAGATGATGTGACTGTAGGGATGATGTGACTGTAGGGATGATGTGTGACTGTAGGGATGATGTGTGACTGTAGGGATGATGTGTGTGACTGTAGGGATGATGTGTGACTGTAGGGATGATGTGTGACTGTAGAGATGATGTGACTGTAGGGATGGGATGTGACTGTAGGGATGATGTGTGACTGTAGGGATGGTGTGTGACTGTAGGGATGGTGTGTGACTGTAGGGATGATGTGTGACTGTAGGGATGATGTGACTGTAGGGATGATGTGTGACTGTAGGGATGATGTGTGACTGTAGGGATGATGTGTGACTGTAGGGATGATGTGACTGTAGGGATGATGTGTGACTGTAGAGATGATGTGACTGTAGAGATGATGTGACTGTAGGGATGATGTGACTGTAGGGATGATGTGTGACTGTAGGGATGATGTGACTGTAGGGATGATGTGTGACTGTAGGGATGATGTGACTGTAGGGATGATGTGACTGTAGGGATGATGTGACTGTAGGGATGATGTGTGACTGTAGGGATGATGTGACTGTAGGGATGATGTGTGACTGTAGGGATGATGTGACTGTAGGGATGATGTGACTGTAGAGATGATGTGACTGTAGAGATGATGTGACTGTAGGGATGATGTGACTGTAGGGATGATGTGACTGTAGGGATGGTGTGTGACTGTAGAGATGATGTGACTGTAGGGATGATGTGTGACTGTAGGGATGATGTGACTGTAGGGATGATGTGTGACTGTAGGGATGATGTGTGACTGTAGGGATGATGTGACTGTAGGGATGATGTGTGACTGTAGGGATGATGTGTGACTGTAGGGATGATGTGACTGTAGGGATGATGTGTGACTGTAGGGATGATGTGTGACTGTAGGGATGATGTGACTGTAGGGATGATGTGTGACTGTAGGGATGATGTGACTGTAGGGATGATGTGACTGTAGGGATGATGTGTGACTGTAGGGATGATGTGTGACTGTAGGGATGATATGTGACTGTAGGGATGATGTGACTGTAGGGATGATGTGTGACTGTAGGGATGATGTGTGACTGTAGGGATGATGTGACTGTAGGGATGATGTGACTGTAGGGATGATGTGACTGTAGGGATGATGTGTGACTGTAGGGATGATGTGTGACTGTAGGGATGATGTGACTGTAGGGATGATGTATGACTGTAGAGATGATGTGACTGTAGGGATGATGTGTGACTGTAGGGATGATGTGACTGTAGGGATGATGTAACTGTAGGGATGATGTGTGACTGTAGGGATGATGTGACTGTAGGGATGATGTGTGACTGTAGGGATGGTGTGACTGCAGGGATGATGTGTGACTGTAGGGATGATGTGACTGTAGGGATGATGATGTGACTGTAGGGATGATGTGAATGTAGGGATGATGTGTGACTGTAGGGATGATGTGACTGTAGGGATGATGATGTGACTGTAGGGATGATGTGACTGTAGGGATGATGTGTGACTGTAGGGATGGGGTGTGACTGTAGGGATGATGATGTGACTGTAGGGATGATGTGACTGTAGGGATGATGTGACTGTAGGGATGATGTGACTGTAGGGATGATGTGTGACTGTAGGGATGATGTGACTGTAGGGATGATGTGACTGTAGGGATGGTGTGTGACTGTAGGGATGGTGTGTGACTGTAGGGATGATGTGTGACTGTAGGGATGATGTGTGACTGTAGGGATGATGTGTGACTGTAGGGATGATGTGTGACTGTAGGGATGATGTGACTGTAGGGATGATGTGACTGTAGGGATGATGTGTGACTGTAGGGATGATGTAACTGTAGGGATGATGTGACTGTAGGGATGATGTGTGACTGTAGGGATGATGTGACTGTAGGGATGATGTGACTGTAGGGATGATGTGTGACTGTAGGGATGATGTGTGACTGTAGGGATGATGTGTGACTGTAGAGATGATGTGACTGTAGGGATGATGTGACTGTAGGGATGATGTGTGACTGTAGGGATGATGTGACTGTAGGGATGATGTGTGACTGTAGGGATGATGTGACTGTAGGGATGATGTGTGACTGTAGGGATGATGTGTGACTGTAGGGATGATGTGACTGTAGGGATGATGTGACTGTAGGGATGATGTGTGACTGTAGGGATGATGTGTGACTGTAGGGATGATGTGTGACTGTAGGGATGATGTGTGACTGTAGAGATGATGTAACTGTAGGGATGATGTGTGACTGTAGGGATGATGTGACTGTAGGGATGATGTGTGACTGTAGGGATGATGTGACTGTAGGGATGATGTGTGACTGTAGGGATGATGTGTGACTGTAGGGATGATGTGACTGTAGGGATGATGTGTGACTGTAGGGATGATGTGTGACTGTAGGGATGATGTGACTGTAGGGATGATGTGTGACTGTAGGGATGATGTGACTGTAGGGATGATGTGACTGTAGGGATGATGTGTGACTGTAGGGATGATGTGTGACTGTAGGGATGATATGTGACTGTAGGGATGATGTGACTGTAGGGATGATGTGTGACTGTAGGGATGATGTGTGACTGTAGGGATGATGTGACTGTAGGGATGATGTGACTGTAGGGATGATGTGACTGTAGGGATGATGTGTGACTGTAGGGATGATGTGTGACTGTAGGGATGATGTGACTGTAGGGATGATGTATGACTGTAGAGATGATGTGACTGTAGGGATGATGTGTGACTGTAGGGATGATGTGACTGTAGGGATGATGTAACTGTAGGGATGATGTGTGACTGTAGGGATGATGTGACTGTAGGGATGATGTGTGACTGTAGGGATGGTGTGACTGCAGGGATGATGTGTGACTGTAGGGATGATGTGACTGTAGGGATGATGATGTGACTGTAGGGATGATGTGAATGTAGGGATGATGTGTGACTGTAGGGATGATGTGACTGTAGGGATGATGATGTGACTGTAGGGATGATGTGACTGTAGGGATGATGTGTGACTGTAGGGATGGGGTGTGACTGTAGGGATGATGATGTGACTGTAGGGATGATGTGACTGTAGGGATGATGTGACTGTAGGGATGATGTGACTGTAGGGATGATGTGTGACTGTAGGGATGATGTGACTGTAGGGATGATGTGACTGTAGGGATGGTGTGTGACTGTAGGGATGGTGTGTGACTGTAGGGATGATGTGTGACTGTAGGGATGATGTGTGACTGTAGGGATGATGTGTGACTGTAGGGATGATGTGTGACTGTAGGGATGATGTGACTGTAGGGATGATGTGACTGTAGGGATGATGTGTGACTGTAGGGATGATGTAACTGTAGGGATGATGTGACTGTAGGGATGATGTGTGACTGTAGGGATGATGTGACTGTAGGGATGATGTGACTGTAGGGATGATGTGTGACTGTAGGGATGATGTGTGACTGTAGGGATGATGTGTGACTGTAGAGATGATGTGACTGTAGGGATGATGTGACTGTAGGGATGATGTGTGACTGTAGGGATGATGTGACTGTAGGGATGATGTGTGACTGTAGGGATGATGTGACTGTAGGGATGATGTGTGACTGTAGGGATGATGTGTGACTGTAGGGATGATGTGACTGTAGGGATGATGTGACTGTAGGGATGATGTGTGACTGTAGGGATGATGTGTGACTGTAGGGATGATGTGTGACTGTAGGGATGATGTGTGACTGTAGAGATGATGTAACTGTAGGGATGATGTGTGACTGTAGGGATGATGTGTGACTGTAGGGATGATGTGTGTGACTGTAGGGATGATGTGTGTGACTGTAGGGATGGTGTGTGACTGTAGGGATGATGTGACTGTAGGGATGATGTGTGACTGTAGGGATGATGATGTGACTGTAGGGATGATGTGACTGTAGGGATGGTGTGTGACTGTAGGGATGATGTGTGACTGTAGGGATGGTGTGTGACTGTAGGGATGATGATGTGACTGTAGGGATGATGTGACTGTAGGGATGATGTGACTGTAGGGATGATGTGACTGTAGGGATGATGTGTGACTGTAGGGATGATGTGTGACTGTAGGGATGATGTGACTGTAGGGATGGTGTGTGACTGTAGGGATGATGTGACTGTAGGGATGGGGTGTGACTGTAGGGATGATGTGACTGTAGGGATGGTGTGTGACTGTAGGGATGGTGTGTGACTGTAGGGATGATGTGACTGTAGGGATGATGTGACTGTAGGGATGGTGTGTGACTGTAGAGATGATGTGTGACTGTAGGGATGATGTGTGACTGTAGGGATGATGTGACTGTAGGGATGATGTGTGACTGTAGGGATGATGTGTGACTGTAGGGATGATGTGTGACTGTAGGGATGATGTGTGACTGTAGGGATGATGTGACTGTAGGGATGATGTGTGACTGTAGAGATGATGTGACTGTAGAGATGATGTGACTGTAGGGATGATGTGACTGTAGGGATGGTGTGTGACTGTAGAGATGATGTGACTGTAGGGATGATGTGTGACTGTAGGGATGATGTGACTGTAGGGATGATGTGTGACTGTAGAGATGATGTGACTGTAGAGATGATGTGACTGTAGGGATGATGTGTGACTGTAGGGATGATGTGACTGTAGGGATGATGTGTGACTGTAGGGATGATGTGACTGTAGGGATGATGTGTGACTGTAGGGATGATGTGACTGTAGGGATGATGTGACTGTAGGGATGATGTGACTGTTGAGATGATGTGACTGTAGAGATGATGTGACTGTAGAGATGATGTGACTGTAGGGATGATGTGACTGTAGGGATGATGTGACTGTAGGGATGATGTGACTGTAGGGATGATGTGACTGTAGGGATGGTGTGTGACTGTAGAGATGATGTGACTGTAGGGATGATGTGTGACTGTAGGGATGATGTGACTGTAGGGATGATGATGTGACTGTAGGGGTGATGTGACTGTAGGGATGATGATGTGACTGTAGGGATGATGTGACTGTAGGGATGGTGTGTGACTGTAGGGATGATGTGTGACTGTAGGGATGATGTGTGACTGTAGGGATGATGTGACTGTAGGGATGATGTGACTGTAGGGATGATGTGTGACTGTAGGGATGATGTGACTGTAGGGATGATGTGTGACTGTAGGGATGATGTGACTGTAGGGATGATGTGTGACTGTAGGGATGATGTGACTGTAGGGATGATGTGACTGTAGGGATGATGTGTGACTGTAGGGATGATGTGACTGTAGGGATGATGTGTGACTGTAGGGATGATGTGTGACTGTAGGGATGATGTGACTGTAGGGATGATGTGTGACTGTAGGGATGATGTGTGACTGTAGGGATGATGTAACTGTAGGGATGATGTGACTGTAGGGATGATGTGTGACTGTAGGGATGATGTGTGACTGTAGGGATGATGTGTGTGACTGTAGGGATGGTGTGTGACTGTAGGGATGATGTGACTGTAGGGATGGTGTGTGACTGTAGGGATGATGTGTGACTGTAGGGATGATGATGTGACTGTAGGGATGATGTGTGACTGTAGGGATGATGATGTGACTGTAGGGATGATGTGACTGTAGGGATGGTGTGTGACTGTAGGGATGATGTGTGTGACTGTAGGGATGGTGTGTGACTGTAGGGATGATGTGACTGTAGGGATGATGTGTGACTGTAGGGATGGTGTGTGACTGTAGGGATGATGTGACTGTAGGGATGATGTGACTGTAGGGATGATGTGACTGTAGGGATGATGTGACTGTAGGGATGATGTGTGACTGTAGGGATGATGTGTGACTGTAGGGATGATGTGACTGTAGGGATGATGTGACTGTAGGGATGATGTGTGACTGTAGGGATGATGTGTGACTGTAGGGATGATGTGTGACTGTAGGGATGATGTGTGACTGTAGGGATGATGTGACTGTAGGGATGATGTGACTGTAGGGATGATGTGTGACTGTAGGGATGATGTGTGACTGTAGGGATGATGTGTGACTGTAGGGATGATGTGACTGTAGGGATGATGTGTGACTGTAGGGATGATGTGACTGTAGGGATGATGTGTGACTGTAGGGATGATGTGACTGTAGGGATGATGTGAGACTGTAGGGATGGTGTGTGACTGTAGGGATGATGATGTGACTGTAGGGATGGGATGTGACTGTAGGGATGATGTGTGACTGTAGGGATGATGTGAGACTGTAGGGATGGTGTGTGACTGTAGGGATGATGATGTGACTGTAGGGATGGGATGTGACTGTAGGGATGATGTGTGACTGTAGGGATGATGTGTGACTGTAGGGATGATGTGTGACTGTAGGGATGATGTGACTGTAGGGATGATGTGTGACTGTAGGGATGGGATGTGACTGTAGGGATGATGTTCTTGGGGTCATAGTCACTTTTCTTCTTCCTCCAAACACAGCGAGTCGAGTTGATGCCAAAGATCTGAATTTTGGTCTCCTCTGACCACAGAAATTTCTCCTTCTCTGAATCATTAGATGTTGATTGGTGGACTTCAGACGTTCCTCTCCATGTGTCTTCCTGAGGAGGGGTCTTGCGGGGGCTGCAGGATTTCAATCCATGGTGGTGTATTGTGGTACCAATGGTTTGTTTGGTGACTGAGGTCCCAACTGCCTTGAGATCCTTCACAAGCTCCTCCCATGTAGTTCTGGGCGGATCCCTCACTTTTCTCATGACCATCCTCACCCCATGAGGAGAAATCTTCCATGGAGCTCCAGACCGAGGACGATTGATGGATATTTTGTATTTCTTCCATTTGTGAATAATCGCTCCAACACTTGTCTCCTCCTCACCAAGCTTCTTGCTGATGATCTTGTAGCCCATTCCAGCCTTGTGCAGGTCTCCAATCTTCTCCCCGACGTCCTCTGACAGATCTTTGCTCTTCCCCATGATGGTGAGGATTGGATGGAAGAGATTCTGTGGACAGGCGTCTTTTATACACATAACGAGTTGTTAGGAGAACCTTCTTACATTGACAGGACTAATCTGTGTACCACATGAGCACCTACTGTAGTGTCTGTGTATACTCCATATATACCCCCATATATACTATATACACTCTCTATATACTCCATATATACCCCCCATATATACTATATACACTCTCTATATACTCCATATATACCCCCCATATATACTATATACACCCTCTATATACTCCATATATACCCCCCATATATACTATATACACCCTCTATATACTCCATATATACCCCCCATATATACTATATACACCCTCTATATACTCCATATATACCCCCATATATACTATATACACTCTCTATATACTCCATATATACCCCCCATATATACTATATACACTCTCTATATACTCCATATATACCCCCCATATATACTATATACACCCTCTATATACTCCATATATACCCCCCATATATACTATATACACCCTCTATATACTCCATATATACCCCCCATATATACTATATACACTCTCTATATACTCCATATATACCCCCCATATATACTATATACACTCTCTATATACTCCATATATACCCCCCATATATACTATATACACTCTCTATATACTCCATATATACCCCCATATATAGTATATACACTCTCTATATACTCCATATATACCCCCCATATATACAGTGGCTTGCAAAAGTATTCGGCCCCCTTGAACTTTTCAACCTTTTGCCACATTTCAGGCTTCAAACATAAAGATATAAAATGTTATTTTTTGTGAAGAATCACCAACAAGTGGGACACAATTGTGAAGTGGAACGAAATCTATTGGATATTTTAAACTTTTTTAGCAATTAAAAAACTGAAAAGTGGTGCGTGCAAAATTATTCGGCCCCTTTACTTTCAGTGCAGAAAACTCACTCCAGAAGTTCAGCGAGGATCTCTGAATGATCCAATGTTGTCCTAAATGATTGATGGTGATAAATAGAATCCACCTGTGTGTAATCAAGTCTCTGTATAAATGCACCTGCTCTGTGATAGTCTCAGGGTTCTGTTGAAAGCGCAGAGAGCATCATGAAGACCAAGGAATACACCAGGAAGGTCCATAATACTGTTGTGGAGAAGTTTAAAGCCGGATTTGGATACAAAAAGATTTCCCAAGCTTTAAACATCCCAAGGAGCACTGTGCAAGCGATCATTTTGGAAGGAGTATCAGACCACTGCAAATCTACCAAGACCTGGCTGTCCCTCTAAACTTTCAGCTCAGACAAGGAGAAGACTGATCAGAGATGCAGCCAAGAGGCCCATGATCACTCTGGATGAACTGCAGAGAACTACAGCTGAGGTGGGAGAGTCTGTCCATAGGACAACAATCAGTCGTACACTGCACAAATCTGTCCTTTATGGAAGAGTGGCAAGAAGAAAGCCATTTCTCAAAGATATCCATAAAAAGTCTCGTCTAAAGTTTGCCACAAGCCACCTGGGAGACACACCAAACATGTGGAAGAAGGTGCTCTGGTCCCATGAAACCAAAATCCAACTTTTTGGCCACAATGCAAAACGATATGTTTGGCGTAAAAGCAACACAGCTCATCACACTCAACACACCATCCCCACCGTGAAACATGGTGGTGGCAGCATCATGGTTTGGGCCTGCTTTTCTTCAGCAGGGACAGGGAAGATGGTTAAAATTGAGGGGAAGATGGATGCAGCCAAATACAGGACCATTCTGGATGAAAACCTGTTGGAGTCTGCAAAAGACCTGAAACTGGGACGGAGATTTATCTTCCAACAAGACAATGATCCCAAACATACAGCAAAATCTACAAAGGAATGGTTCACAAATAAACGTATCCAGGTGTTAGAATGGCCAAGTCAAAGTCCAGACCTGAATCCAATCGAGAATCTGTGGAAAGAGCTGAAAACTGCTGTTCACAAACGCTCTCCATCCAACCTCACTGAGCTCGAGCTGTTTTGCAAGGAAGAATGGGCAAGAATTTTAGTCTCTCGATGTGCAAAACTGATAGAGACATACCCCAAGCGACTTGCAGCTGTAATCGCAGCAAAAGGTGGCTCTACAAAGTATTAACACAAGGGGGCTGAATAATTTTGCACGCCCCACTTTTCATTTTTTTATTAGTTAAAAAAGTTTCAAAAATCCAAAAGATTTCGTTCCACTTCACAATTGTGTCCCACTTGTTGGTGATTCTTCACAAAAAATAAAAATTTTATATCTTTATGTTTGAAGTCTGAAATGTGGCAAAAGGTTGAAAAGTTCAAGGGGGCCGAATACTTTCGCAAGCCACTGTACTATATACACCCTCTATATACTCCATATATACCCCCCATATATACTATATACACCCTCTATATACTCCATATATACCCCCCATATATACTATATACACCCTCTATATACTCCATATATACCCCCCATATATACTATATACACCCTCTATATACTCCATATATACCCCCCCATATATACTATATACACTCTCTATATACTCCATATATATACCCCCATATATACTATATACACTCTCTATATACTCCATATATACCCCCATATATACTATATACACTCTCTATATACTCCATATATACTATATACACCCTCTATATACTCCATATATACCCCCCATATATACTATATACACTCTCTATATACTCCATATATACCCCCCCATATATACTATATACACTCTCTATATACTCCATATATACCCCCATATATACTATATACACTCTCTATATACTCCATATATACCCCCATATATACTATATACACACTCTCTATATACTCCATATATACCCCCCATATATACTATATACACTCTCTATATACTCCATATATACCCCCCCATATATACTATATACACTCTCTATATACTCCATATATACCCCCATATATACTATATACACTCTCTATATACTCCATATATAACCCCCATATATAGTATATACACTCCATATATACCCCCCATATATACTATATACACTCTCTATATACTCCATATATACTATATACACTCTCTATATACTCCATATATACTATATACACTCTCTATATACTCCATCTATATACCACATGAGCACCTACTGTATCAAGTCTGTGGGGGGCAGAATTATTGTTGGTTGGGTATCAAATACTTATTTTACTCCCTGAACTGCAACTCCATTTATAACATTTGTGATTTTTCTGGATTTTTGGTTGATATTCTGTCTCTATCATATAAAATACACCTATGATAAAAATTATAGACCCTTCATTTCTATGTAAGGGGGCAAAACTTACACAATCTGCCGGGGAGACGATCATTGTCCCCCCCCCCCCCCCCACTGTATATACTCACAAACACAAACATATGCAGTAAATATATATATATATACACAATACACAAATGAACCCCCTTATCTCTCTCTGTACATCCTCTGCAGTGCAACAAATGTTTCCATTCCCTCTATGGGTCAGTTTATTTAGGGATAACGTCATCATTTCTAAGGATAACAAAGTAATAAATATATTTTTGAGGGAAAAAATTTGGCTTTCTTTTGGTAATATGGTTTTGCGAAAATTATTTTATTTTATATGAAATATATACACAAAACAAACTTAGAAAATGGTGTATTTATTTATTTATTTATTTATTCTGTTTTGAGTGATGTTAGTTTTTTTTTTTTTTTTAAAAAGTAGTTTTCTGTAAGTAAAAAGTATACATTTTATTCTATAATTTGTTTAAAATGACAATTATTTGCAAATAAAATGCTCTTGTAAAGCAACACTTGATAATGTAACAAAAAAAGAATACCAATGAAAAAAATGTATTGAATGGTAAAAATTATTTATAGAAATATAAAATCAGCAGAAAAATAGAGATGGAGGAATGATAAGGGGTAATTAACAATAAAAGTGGATATTTAAATGAAAAGAAAAAATTGGGAACTGACAGTTGTTTTTGTTTGTTTTTCTTTTAACCATTTCCAGCCCGAGCTTATTCTGGCACTTCTCATCTATATGTAAAAATTCACCTTTTTTCTAGAAAATTACTCTTAACCCCCAAACATTATATGTTTTTTTTTTTAGCAAAGACCCTAGGGAATAAAATGGTGGTCATTGCAACTTTTTATGTCACACGCTATTTTTTCAAACGTGTTATTTTTTTTAGAGAAAGAAACAGTTTCATGGATTAAAAAAATAAAAATAAAACACTAAAGTTAACCCAGTTTTTTTTCGTATAATGTGAAAGATGATGTTACGCTGAGTAAATAGATACCCAACATGTCACGCTTTAAAATTTCGCACACTTGTGGAATGGCGCCAATCTTCAGTACTTAAAAATCTTCATAGGCGACGCTTTAAAATGTTTTACACGTTTCCTGTTTAGAGTTACAGAGGAGGTCTGGTGCTAGTTATTTATTTAGCTAATTATTGCTTTCGCTCTAACGTTCGCGGTGATACCTCACATGTGTGGTTTGAAAGACGTTTACATATGGGGGCGCGACTTACGTATGCATTTAGATCTGCGTGCGAGCATGTGGGGATGGGGGAGGCGCTTTAAAAAAATATGTATTATTGTTTATTTTACTTTTATTTTTTTTATTTTGACACTTCCTTTTAATTTTTTATTTTGAAACTTCCTTTTCATTTTTATTTTTCTTTATTCCTATTACAAGGAATGTAAACATCCCTTGTTATAGAAATAGGGCGTGACAGGTCCTCTTTACAGAGAGATGTGGGGTCTATAAGACCCCACATCTCTCCTCTAGGCTGGAAAGCATGAAATAAAAAAAATAAAAAATAATAAAAAAAACGATCTTGGCTTCCCAGTGTTTACATCTGCCGAGGCCGGACGTGACGTCATAATGTCGCGCCCGGCCTCTGAAGGTCATAGAGACAGCCGGGGACCATCGCGGTATTCTCTATGGTAAATGGCGGCTGCCACCAGCAGATTCATTTTCTGGCTTGCCGATCGCATGGGTGAGCCGGTAGAAGCACCCGAGGGCAGTGAGAGGGGTAACGTCCCCTCCTGCCCCTGTAAAGACAATCAAGCGGTTGAACAGCTGCTATGATTGCTTTTACATGACAGGGATTTGCTGGCACAAAAAGAGGATATCTGAACGATGTCTGCAGCTCCCCCCGTCATCCAGATATCTCCTCTCAAAGCCAAGGATGTCATATGACCTCCACCTAAGGAGAAGTGGTTTTAACGCAGAAGACTCTCACCTGCCCGTCCGCATTGTACAATGAGCTGTGCACACGTGGGAGTGACATCATCTTGGTCCAACCTATCAAACTCTGCGAAGATCGGATCCTGTAAGAAGACCGGCCAGTGAGGGAGCCCTGAGACCCTGAGACGCTGCAGCACTGGAGTGGAGGTGAGTAGAGTTCTGCTCCAAATAAGAGTTAATAAAAGGGTTCAACTGAATAGGCTTTACCCACCTTTTGGGCTCCAGGACCCTGACTGGGCTTAACTTTACTTTACCGGGCTCCAGGATACTGGCTAGGTTTTACCCAACCTCCAGACAACAGGACCCTGACTAGGCTTTACCAAATCTCCAGGCTCCAGGACCCTGACCAGGCTTTACCAAATCTCCAGGCTCCAGGACCCTGACCAGGCTTTACCAAATCTCCAGGCTCCAGGACCCTGACCAGGCTTTACCAAATCTCCAGGCTCCAGGACCCTGACCAGGCTTTACCAAATCTCCAGGCTCCAGGACCCTGACCAGGCTTTACCAAATCTCCAGGCTCCAGGACCCTGACCAGGCTTTACCAAATCTCCAGGCTCCAGGACCCTGACCAGGCTTTACCAAATCTCCAGGCTCCAGGACCCTGACCAGGCTTTACCAAACTTTATCAAACCACCGGGCTCCAGGACCCTGATAAGCTTTACCCAACATCCGGAGCCCAGGACCCTGAATAGGCTTTACCCAACTTTTGGTCTCCAGGACCCTGACTGGGCTTAACTTTACTTTACCGGGCTCCAGGATACTGGCTAGGTTTTACCCAACCTCCAGACAACAGGACCCTGACTAGGCTTTACGCAACCTCCATGATCCAGGACCCTAACTGGACTTTACCAAACCTCTGGGCTCCAGGACCCTGACCGGGCTTTACCAAATCTCTGGGATCCAGGACCCTGACCGGGCTTTACCAAACCTCAGGTCTCCAGGACTCTGACTGGACTTTATCAAACCTCTGGGCTCCAGGACCTTGATCAGGCTTTACCAATCCTCTGGGCTCCAAGACTCTGACTGGCCTTTACAACACCTCTGGGCTCCAGGACCCTGACCAGGCTTTACCAAATCTCAAGGCTCCATGACCCTGACCGAGCTTTAACAAATCTCCAATCTCCAGGACCCTGACCAGGCTTTACCAAATCTCCAGGCTCCAGGACCCTAACCAGGCTTTACCAAATCTCCAGGCTCCAGGACCCTGACCAGGCTTTACCAAATCTCCAGGCTCCAGGACCCTGACCAGGCTTTACCAAATCTCCAGGCTCCAGGACCCTGACCAGGCTTTACCAAATCTCCAGGCTCCAGGACCCTGACCAGGCTTTACCAAATCTCCAGGCTCCAGGACCCTGACCAGGCTTTACCAAATCTCCAGGCTCCAGGACCCTGACCAGGCTTTACCAAATCTCCAGGCTCCAGGACCCTGACCAGGCTTTACCAAATCTCCAGGCTCCAGGACCCTGACCAGGCTTTACCAAACTTTATCAAACCACCGGGCTCCAGGACCCTGATAAGCTTTACCCAACATCCGGAGCCCAGGACCCTGAATAGGCTTTACCCAACTTTTGGTCTCCAGGACCCTGACTGGGCTTAACTTTACTTTACCGGGCTCCAGGATACTGGCTAGGTTTTACCCAACCTCCAGACAACAGGACCCTGACTAGGCTTTACGCAACCTCCATGATCCAGGACCCTAACTGGACTTTACCAAACCTCTGGGCTCCAGGACCCTGACCGGGCTTTACCAAATCTCTGGGATCCAGGACCCTGACCGGGCTTTACCAAACCTCAGGTCTCCAGGACTCTGACTGGACTTTATCAAACCTCTGGGCTCCAGGACCTTGATCAGGCTTTACCAATCCTCTGGGCTCCAAGACTCTGACTGGCCTTTACAACACCTCTGGGCTCCAGGACCCTGACCAGGCTTTACCAAATCTCAAGGCTCCATGACCCTGACCGAGCTTTAACAAATCTCCAATCTCCAGGACCCTGACCAGGCTTTACCAAATCTCCAGGCTCCAGGACCCTAACCAGGCTTTACCAAATCTCCAGGCTCCACGACCCTGACTGAGCTTTTCCAAATCTCCAGGCTCCAGGACCCTGACCAGGCTTTACCAAATCTCCAGGCTCCATGACCCTGACTGAGCTTTTCCAAATCTCCAGGCTCCAGGACCCTGACCGAGCTTTACCAAATCTCCAGGCTCCAGGACCCTGACCAGGCTTTTCCAAATCTCCAGGCTCCAGGACCCTGACCGAGCTTTACCAAATCTCCAGGCTCCAGGACCCT
Source organism: Lithobates septentrionalis (assembly GCA_037952835.1). NCBI lineage: Eukaryota > Metazoa > Chordata > Amphibia > Anura > Ranidae > Lithobates > Lithobates septentrionalis. Next base: position 232,317 of record JBBDGP010003301.1, on the reverse strand, counting down.
GACCAGGCTTTACCAAATCTCCAGGCTCCAGGACCCTGACCAGGCTTTACCAAACCTCTGGGCTCCAGACCAGGTTTATTAATCGCAGAGGACACTGAATAACCAGCTTCCTCTTTACCAAACACACATCCTGGAGCCCCTTAACCTGTATGAATGAGAATCCTGGTAGTCATGTAGCCCTTGACACTATATTATATATACACATACACAGATATAACCACCCACACTAATATATATATATTGTAACCTGGGGGACAAAGGCGGTACAAAGCTCCCTGGGATGAGCAGTCTTTCAGGCACAGATACCAAATCCAGTGAGGTTGTGACAAACAGTGCCGTGTTTATTTGTGATATATACAAGTCTATATACAGGTGCTGTACAGTGTTCCAAAAACAAATAGGAACAAAAAATAGCCAACCTAAAACCTAGCCGTGTCTCGGCACTAACTATACAATATTTACAGATCCTAACTACCAGGCTGAGCAAGTCTACAGCTCGTCAGCTTCCACATTCACAGCTTAATGGCTTTTACCAACCTGTTGCTCTCCTAGACAGAAGTTGTCTGAGGTTCCCAGGCCGAGAGCAAAGGCTGTCTGCTCAGGTGAGCTTAATAAATTAGCCTGGCGGAGAGGACCAAGACCCGAACTGGACCATGGATCAGAGATCCCTGAACGTATATGAGAGAAGCCTGGGAGAGGTATAAACCCCAAACAGGACTTTTCCTGGCTCTCTCTGGGACGCTCTGCTACAATATATATTATATATATATATATATATATATATATATATATATATATATATATATATATTAGAATGACTAAGTTCAGCAAACATAAGTAGGCTGAAGTCTGAATTCAGCATTCTTATCAATTTATAGGGGTGATCTCTTGTTTAAGGTCACCCCTAGACCACAGACGTGAGCTCACAGTACTCCATTGAACAGTGCTCACAGATCATTATACAAGTGCCTTCACCACTGTCATTGGAGATGAAGAAGTCCCCAAGATGTCACTGAACCCACCAGAAGACCCTGGAAATTAGTTATTATATGTTTTTGGGGGGTGTGGGCAAAAAAAAAAAAAAAGTGAAATCTAAAATATCTACTTTAACCCAACGCATGTTAACGCCTGCCATAACACGCATGCAATAAACGTGTGAATGAGCCCTGAGGGTTGCAGACTGAAGTATGAAGTGCATGTCCACTCCCCCTCCCCCACTGTGCTCTTATGCCCATTATAGAAGTTCACTCTGGGGGTATATAATGTGTACACAGATCTCTCCCGATGACACCAAATCCTAGGGGAGAGATTTTGGGCTCTCCGGTGACTTTCACCCAATGACAGGTGCACTTTAAAGGTTAGAACTTCTTCAGTCACTTAATTGCAATCCTAAATTATGGGGAATGGGATGAGTCCCCTTCTGGAAATGAAGCGCATCCCCCGCACATGTGGATGAGTAGGATTGTGATTGAATGTTAAGATGTCTCTGTGATATAATAACTTCAGATCTCAAGTGCTAATTGTGTCAGGGCGGTGTGACTTCGGCTGATTCATGCCGATTACAGAGGCGTCATGGAAGAAGCTGCTTATAGGAAGAGCACAGCAAACCCAGCCAGGCTCCATAGTCTTCTATGTCAGGAATGGATGGATACCCGGGTGGGGGGGGGCCCGAGGAGTAAATAGTGATGACTGGGCAGGAGTCTAAAGAACATGAACAACATTATAGAACATCGGTATCATCAAAGGAACGGCCCCTCCAAAACGAATCATTTCCACTATGGATGGACTTACCCTTTAATATACTTGTAATTTGGTATCAAATATACACTGATCAGCCACAACATTATGACCACAGACAGGTAAAGGGAATAACATTGATTATCTGGTAACAATGGCATCTGGAAGTGGGTGGGATATATAAGGCAGGAAGTGAACATGTTGTCCCTGAAGTTGATGGACATTGCAGCGTGTTGTGTATGGGGCTGTGCAGCCACAGAGCACTCAGGGTGTCCATGCTGACCTGTGTCCACAGCCAAAATGCCTACAATGGGAACGTGAGCATCAGAACTGGAGCACAGAGCAATGAGAGAAGGTGGCCCGGTCTGATGAATCATGTGGATGGCCGGGTGCGTCACTTACCTGGGGAAGGAAGAGATGGTGCCAGGATGCAGTATGGGAAGAAGACAAGCCGGCAGAGGCAGTGTGATGCTTTGGGTAATGTTCTGCTGGGAAACCTTGGCTCCACCCATTCATGTGGGTGTGGCACGTACCACCTACCTAAACATTGTTGGCGACCAAGTCCACCCCTTCATAGAAACAGTATTCCCTGATGGCAGTGGCCTCTTCCAGTAGGAGAATGTGCCCTGTTACACTGGAAAAATGGTTCAAGAATGGTTTGAGGAACAAAACGAGTTTGAGGTGTTGGCTTGGTTGGCCTCCAAATCCTCCAGATGTCCATCCAATTGAGCATCTGTGGAAAGTGCTGGAAAAACAAGTCTGATCCATGGAGGCCCCGCCTCCCAACACACAGGACTTAAAGGATGGCTTGGTGCCAGATACCACAGCGTACCTTCAGAGGTCTAGTGGAGTCCATGCCTGGATGGGTCAGGGCTGTTTTGGCAACCAAAGAGGGACCTACCCAATATTAGGTGGGTGGTCATAAAGTTATTGCTGGTCAGTGAATGCCAGAAAGCAGCAAATCACTGGCTGCTCCAATCAGTAAATACATAAATAAGTGCCTCCAACCAGTGCATGGCTTACTCCATGCTCCTCATACCGGTACAGATCTCACCTCCATCCCTCTCCTCCAATACATGAAGTCGTGCTCTTGAGCGTCTGTGGCGTAAGACAAAGTCACAGCAAAATTTCAGCCAATATAAATCTGCCCCCCAAAAATACCATTCCTGCCTCCACACTGCCAAACAGACTAACTTCATCACTCTCATTAACACCCTCTCTCTCTCGCAGTCCCCGTCAACTTTTTTCTACCTTTAATGCTCTACTTTGTCTGCCATTACCTCCAACCACTAACTTACTCAATGCCCAGGAGATTGCTAATCACTTCAAAAACAAGATTGAGACCATTCCTCTCGAGATCTCCTCCACTCTACAGATATCTCCCTCACTTTACACTCCTTGTCCTCCTGTACAATCAAACTACTACAGAGGAAGTCAATAAACTTTTTTCTAACGCCCACCTAACCTCCCGCCCGCTGGACCCCGTTCCTTCTCAAATACTACGGTCACCCTCTGACTCTATCCTATACTCTTTGACTCTTCCCCATCTTCTCCAACCCTCTGAAACATGCGCTAGTCACTCCCATACCAAAAAAGGCCCCACTGGACCCCACAACCTTAACAACCCATCTCCTTATTCCCTTTTGCCTTCAAACTCCTTGAACGTTTAGTCTACAACCGACTGAGCGACCACCTCATTGAGAATTACCTTCTTGATCCCCTTCAGTCTGGATTTCTTCAAGAGCACTCCACAGAAACTGCCCTCCTAAAACTCACAAACGACTTACTAACAGCCAAAACCAACGGTCATTATTCCGTACTCTTACTCTTGGACCTCTCCGCTGCCTTTGATACAGTTTATCACCCCTTCCTCCTCAAAAAACTCAATTTGCTTGGTATCCATGGCTGTGCTCTCTGTTGGTTCAAATTTTACCTATCTCACCGCACCTTCAGTGTCACAACTCCACTTCCTCTTCTCCAACACCTCTTACCGTTGGGGTCCCCCAAGGTTCTGTCCTTGGACCTCTACTATTCTCGATCTACACCTCCTCCCTGGGTCAGCTGATAGCCTCCCATGGTATCCACTACCATTTATATGCCGATGACACCCAAATCTATCTCTCTACCCCTCAGCTCACCCCATCCTTCTCCTCACACATCACTGATTTACTAACAGACACATCAGCCTGGATGTCACATCACTTCCTCAAACTGAATCCATCTAAAACTGAGCTCATAATATTTCCTCCTCCATGTGCCCCTTCCCCTGATTTTTCTGTCAAGATCAATGGCACAACTATCAGTCCGTCCCCACATGCCAGGGTGCTAGGGATAACAGAGCCATAGCTTGAAGCTTGTGGGCCCCGATACAAAAGATGACCTGGGCCCCGTCCCCCCACTACTTCCAAAGTGCGTGAAGATACATCCACCGCACGCCAAGATACTCAAAGTGGCTTAAGAGTTTTGAGTTCCCAAAGTTCCTCTTTACATCAGAGGACAGGGATCACCGCTGGAGAATCAGAGGACAGGAATCACCGCTGGAGAATCAGAGGACAGGGATCACCCCTGGAGAATCAGAGGACAGGGATCACCGCTGGAGAATCAGAGGACAGGGATCACCGCTGGAGAATCAGAGGACAGGGATCACCGCTGGAGAATCAGAGGACAGGGATCACCGCTGGAGAATCAGAGGACAGGGATCACCGCTGGAGAATCAGAGGACAGGGATCACCGCTGGAGAAGCAGAGGACAGGGATCACCGCTGGAGAATCAGAGGACAGGGATCACCGCTGGAGAAGCAGAGGACAGGAATCACCGCTGGAGAATCAGAGGACAGGGATCACCGCTGGAGAATCAGAGGACAGGAATCACCGCTGGAGAATCAGAGGACAGGGATCACCGCTGGAGAAGCAGAGGACAGGGATCACCGCTGGAGAATCAGAGGACAGGGATCACCACTGGAGAAGCAGAGGACAGGGATCACCGCTAGAGAAGCAGAGGACAGGAATCACCACTGGAGAAGCAGAGGACAGGGATCACCGCTAGAGAATCAGAGGACAGGGATCACCACTGGAGAAGCAGAGGACAGGGATCACCGCTGGAGAATCAGAGGACAGGGATCACCACTGGAGAAGCAGAGGACAGGGATCACCGCTAGAGAAGCAGAGGACAGGAATCACCGCTAGAGAAGCAGAGGACAGGGATCACAGCTAGAGAATCAGAGGACAGGGATCACAGCTAGAGAATCAGAAGACAGGAATCACCGCTGGAGAATCAGAGGACAGGGATCACCACTGGAGAATCAGAGGACAGGGATCACCGCTGGAGAATCAGAGGACAGGGATCACCGCTGGAGAATCAGAGGATAGGAATCACCGCTGGAGAATCAGAGGACAGGGATCACCGCTAGAGAAGCAGAGGACAGGGATCACCGCTGAAGAATCAGAGGACAGGGATCACCCCTGGAGAATCAGAGGACAGGGATCACAGCTAGAGAATCAGAAGACAGGAATCACCGCTGGAGAATCAGAGGACAGGGATCACCACTGGAGAATCAGAGGACAGGGATCACAGCTAGAGAATCAGAGGACAGGGATCACCGCTGGAGAATCAGAGGACAGGGATCACCGCTAGAGAAGCAGAGGACAGGGATCACCGCTGAAGAATCAGAGGACAGGGATCACCCCTGGAGAATCAGAGGACAGGGATCACCACTGGAGAATCAGAGGACAGGGATCACAGCTAGAGAATCAGAGGACAGGGATCACAGCTAGAGAATCAGAGGACAGGGATCACCGCTGGAGAATCAGAGGACAGGGATCACAGCTAGAGAATCAGAGGACAGGGATCACCGCTGGAGAATCAGAGGACAGGGATCACCGCTGGAGAATCAGAGGACAGGGATCACCGCTAGAGAAGCAGAGGACAGGGATCACCGCTGGAGAATCAGAGGACAGGGATCACCACTGGAGAATCAGAGGACAGGGATCACCGCTAGAGAATCAGAGGACAGGGATCACAGCTAGAGAATCAGAGGACAGGGATCACCGCTGGAGAATCAGAGGACAGGGATCACCGCTGGAGAATCAGAGGACAGGGATCACCGCTGGAGAATCAGAGGACAGGGATCACCGCTAGAGAAGCAGAGGACAGGGATCACCGCTGGAGAATCAGAGGACAGGGATCACCGCTGGAGAATCAGAGGACAGGGATCACCGCTGCAGAATCAGAGGACAGGGATCACAGCTAGAGAATCAGAGGACAGGGATCACCACTGGAGAATCAGAGGACAGAGATCACCGCTAGAGAAGCAGAGGACAGGGATCACCGCTGGAGAATCAGAGGACAGGGATCACCGCTGGAGAATCAGAGGACAGGGATCACCGCTGCAGAATCAGAGGACAGGGATCACAGCTAGAGAATCAGAGGACAGGGATCACCACTGGAGAATCAGAGGACAGAGATCACCGCTAGAGAAGCAGAGGACAGGGATCACCGCTGGAGAATCAGAGGACAGGGATCACCGCTAGAGAAGCAGAGGACAGGGATCACCCCTGGAGAATCAGAGGACAGGGATCACCACTGGAGAATCAGAGGACAGGGATCACAGCTAGAGAATCAGAGGACAGGGATCACAGCTAGAGAATCAGAGGACAGGGATCACCGCTGGAGAATCAGAGGACAGGGATCACCCCTGGAGAATTAGAGGACAGGGATCACCGCTAGAGAAGCAGAGGACAGGGATCACCGCTGGAGAATCAGAGGACAGGGATCACCGCTGGAAAATCAGAGGACAGGGATCACCACTGGAGAATCAGAGGACAGAGATCACCGCTAGAGAAGCAGAGGACAGGGATCACCGCTGGAGAATCAGAGGACAGGGATCGCCGCTAGAGAAGCAGAGGACAGGGATCACCCCTGGAGAATCAGAGGACAGGGATCACTCCTGGGGAATCAGAGGACAGGGATCACCGCTGGAGAATCAGAGGACAGGGATCACCCCTGGAGAATCAGAGGACAGGGATCACCCCTGGAGAATCAGAGGACAGGGATCACCGCTAGAGAAGCAGAGGACAGGGATCACCGCTGGAGAATCAGAGGACAGGGATCACCGCTGGAGAATCAGAGGACAGGGATCACTGTTGGAGAATCATGGGACTGGGATCACCCCTGGAGAATCAGAGGACAGGGATCACCCCTGGAGAATTAGAGGACAGGGATCACCCCTGGAGAATTAGAGGACAGGGATCACCGCTGGAGAATCAGAGGACAGGGATCACCGCTAGAGAAGCAGAGGACAGGGATCACCGCTGGAGAATCAGAGGACAGGGATCACCGCTGGAGAATCAGAGGACAGGGATCACCGCTGGAGAATCAGAGGACAGGGATCACCGCTGGAGAATCAGAGGACAGGGATCACCCCTGGAGAATCAGAGGACAGTGATCACCCCTGGAGAATCAGAGGACAGTGATCACCCCTGGAGAATCAGAGGACAGGGATCACCCCTGGAGAATCAGAGGACAGGAATCACCCCTGGAGAATCAGAGGACAGGGATCACCCCTGGAGAATCAGAGGACAGGGATCACCGCTAGAGAAGCAGAGGACAGGGATCACCGCTGGAGAATCAGAGGACAGGGATCACCGCTGAAGAATCAGAGGACAGGGATCACCACTGGAGAATCAGAGGACAGAGATCACCGCTAGAGAAGCAGAGGACAGGGATCACCGCTGGAGAATCAGAGGACAGGGATCACCGCTAGAGAAGCAGAGGACAGAGATCACCGCTAGAGAAGCAGAGGACAGAGATCACCCCTGGAGAATCAGAGGACAGGGATCACCGCTGGAGAATCAGAGGACAGGGATCACCGCTAGAGAATCAGAGGACAGGGATCACCGCTGGAGAATCAGAGGACAGGGATCACCGCTGGAGAATCAGAGGACAGGGATCACCGCTGGAGAATCAGAGGACAGGGATCACCGCTGGAGAATCAGAGGACAGGGATCACCGCTGGAGAATCAGAGGACAGGGATCACCGCTGGGGAATCGGAGGACAGGCATCACCGCTGGGGAATCAGAGGACAGGGATCACCGCTGCTGGGGAATCAGGGGACAGGGATCACCGCTGGAGAATCAGAGGACAGGGATCACCGCTGGAGAATCAGAGGACAGGGATCACCGCTGGAGAATCAGAGGACAGGGATCACCGCTGGAGAATAAGAGGACAGGGATCACCGCTGGAGAATCAGAGGACAAGGATCACCGCTGGGGAATCGGAGGACAGGCATCACCGCTGGGGAATCGGAGGACAGGCATCACCGCTGGGGAATCGGAGGACAGGGATCACCGCTGGAGAATCAGAGGACAGGGATCACCGCTGGAGAATCAGAGGACAGGGATCACCGCTGGAGAATCAGAGGACAGGGATCACCACTGGAGAAGCAGAGGACAGGGATCACCGCTGGAGAATCAGAGGACAGGGATCACCGCTGGAGAATCAGAGGACAGGGATCACCGCTGGAGAATCAGAGGACAGGGATCACCGCTGGAGAATCAGAGGACAGGGATCACCGCTGGAGAATCAGAGGACAGGGATCACCGCTGGAGAAGCAGAGGACAGGGATCACCGCTAGAGAAGCAGAGGACAGGAATCACCGCTGGAGAATCAGAGGACAGGGATCACCGCTGGAGAATCAGAGGACAGGAATCACCGCTGGAGAATCAGAGGACAGGGATCACCGCTGGAGAATCAGAGGACAGGGATCACAGCTAGAGAATCAGAGGACAGGGATCACCGCTGGAGAATCAGAGGACAGGGATCACCACTGGAGAAGCAGAGGACAGGGATCACCGCTAGAGAAGCAGAGGACAGGAATCACCGCTAGAGAAGCAGAGGACAGGGATCACAGCTAGAGAATCAGAGGACAGGGATCACAGCTAGAGAATCAGAAGACAGGAATCACCGCTGGAGAATCAGAGGACAGGGATCACCACTGAAGAATCAGAGGACAGGGATCACCCCTGGAGAATCAGAGGACAGGGATCACCACTGGAGAATCAGAGGACAGGGATCACAGCTAGAGAATCAGAGGACAGGGATCACAGCTAGAGAATCAGAGGACAGGGATCACCGCTGGAGAATCAGAGGACAGGGATCACCGCTAGAGAATCAGAGGACAGGGATCACCACTGGAGAATCAGAGGACAGGGATCACAGCTAGAGAATCAGAGGACAGGGATCACCGCTGGAGAATCAGAGGACAGGGATCACCGCTGGAGAATCAGAGGACAGGGATCACCGCTAGAGAAGCAGAGGACAGGGATCACCGCTGGAGAATCAGAGGACAGGGATCACCACTGGAGAATCAGAGGACAGGGATCACCGCTAGAGAATCAGAGGACAGGGATCACAGCTAGAGAATCAGAGGACAGGGATCACCGCTGGAGAATCAGAGGACAGGGATCACCGCTGGAGAATCAGAGGACAGGGATCACCGCTGGAGAATCAGAGGACAGGGATCACCGCTAGAGAAGCAGAGGACAGGGATCACCGCTGGAGAATCAGAGGACAGGGATCACCGCTGGAGAATCAGAGGACAGGGATCACCGCTGGAGAATCAGAGGACAGGGATCACCGCTGGAGAATCAGAGGACAGGGATCACCGCTGGAGAATCAGAGGACAGGGATCACCACTGGAGAATCAGAGGACAGGGATCACCACTGGAGAATCAGAGGACAGAGATCACCGCTAGAGAAGCAGAGGACAGGGATCACCGCTGGAGAATCAGAGGACAGGGATCACCGCTAGAGAAGCAGAGGACAGGGATCACCCCTGGAGAATCAGAGGACAGGGATCACCACTGGAGAATCAGAGGACAGGGATCACAGCTAGAGAATCAGAGGACAGGGATCACAGCTAGAGAATCAGAGGACAGGGATCACAGCTAGAGAATCAGAGGACAGGGATCACCGCTGGAGAATCAGAGGACAGGGATCACCCCTGGAGAATTAGAGGACAGGGATCACCGCTAGAGAAGCAGAGGACAGGGATCACCGCTGGAGAATCAGAGGACAGGGATCACCGCTGGAAAATCAGAGGACAGGGATCACCACTGGAGAATCAGAGGACAGAGATCACCGCTAGAGAAGCAGAGGACAGGGATCACCGCTGGAGAAGCAGAGGACAGGGATCGCCGCTAGAGAAGCAGAGGACAGGGATCACCCCTGGAGAATCAGAGGACAGGGATCACTCCTGGGGAATCAGAGGACAGGGATCACCGCTGGAGAATCAGAGGACAGGGATCACCCCTGGAGAATCAGAGGACAGGGATCACCCCTGGAGAATCAGAGGACAGGGATCACCGCTAGAGAAGCAGAGGACAGGGATCACCGCTGGAGAATCAGAGGACAGTGATCACCGCTGGAGAATCAGAGGACAGGGATCACTGTTGGAGAATCATGGGACTGGGATCACCCCTGGAGAATCAGAGGACAGGGATCACCCCTGGAGAATTAGAGGACAGGGATCACCGCTAGAGAAGCAGAGGACAGGGATCACCGCTGGAGAATCAGAGGACAGGGATCACCGCTGGAGAATCAGAGGACAGGGATCACCGCTAGAGAAGCAGAGGACAGGGATCACCGCTGGAGAATCAGAGGACAGGGATCACCCCTGGAGAATTAGAGGACAGGGATCACCGCTGGAGAATCAGAGGACAGGGATCACCGCTAGAGAAGCAGAGGACAGGGATCACCGCTGGAGAATCAGAGGACAGGGATCACCCCTGGAGAATTAGAGGACAGGGATCACCGCTAGAGAAGCAGAGGACAGGGATCACCGCTGGAGAATCAGAGGACAGGGATCACCGCTGGAGAATCAGAGGACAGGGATCACCGCTAGAGAAGCAGAGGACAGAGATCACCGCTAGAGAATCAGAGGACAGGGATCACCGCTAGAGAATCAGAGGACAGGGATCACCGCTAGAGAATCAGAGGACAGGGATCACCGCTGGAGAATCAGAGGACAGGGATCACCGCTAGAGAATCAGAGGACAGGGATCACCGCTGGAGAATCAGAGGACAGGGATCACCGCTGGAGAATCAGAGGACAGGGATCACCGCTAGAGAAGCAGAGGACAGGGATCACCGCTGAAGAATCAGAGGACAGGGATCACCGCTGAAGAATCAGAGGACAGGGATCACCACTGGAGAATCAGAGGACAGAGATCACCGCTAGAGAAGCAGAGGACAGGGATCACCGCTGGAGAATCAGAGGACAGGGATCACCGCTGGAGAATCAGAGGACAGGGATCACCGCTAGAGAATCAGAGGACAGGGATCACCGCTGGAGAATCAGAGGACAGGGATCACCGCTAGAGAATCAGAGGACAGGGATCACCGCTGGAGAATCAGAGGACAGGGATCACCGCTGGAGAATCAGAGGACAGGGATCACCACTGGAGAATCAGAGGACAGGGATCACCGCTGGAGAATCAGAGGACAGGGATCACCACTGGAGAAGCAGAGGACAGGGATCACCGCTGGAGAATCAGAGGACAGGGATCACAGCTAGAGAAGCAGAGGACAGGGATCACCACTGGAGAATCAGAGGACAGGGATCACAGCTAGAGAATCAGAGGACAGGGATCGCCGCTAGAGAAGCAGAGGACAGGGATCGCCGCTAGAGAAGCAGAGGACAGGGATCACCCCTGGAGAATCAGAGGACAGGGATCACTCCTGGGGAATCAGAGGACAGGGATCACCGCTGGAGAATCAGAGGACAGGGATCACAGCTAGAGAAGCAGAGGACAGGGATCACCACTGGAGAATCAGAGGACAGGGATCACAGCTAGAGAATCAGAGGACAGGGATCGCCGCTAGAGAAGCAGAGGACAGGGATCGCCGCTAGAGAAGCAGAGGACAGGGATCACCCCTGGAGAATCAGAGGACAGGGATCACTCCTGGGGAATCAGAGGACAGGGATCACCGCTAGAGAAGCAGAGGACAGGGATCACCGCTAGAGAATCAGAGGACAGGGATCACCGCTGGAGAATCAGAGGACAGGGATCACCGATGGAGAATCAGAGGACAGGGATCACCGCTAGAGAAGCAGAGGACAGGGATCACCGCTGGAGAATCAGAGGACAGGGATCACCCCTGGAGAATCAGAGGACAGGGATCACCGCTAGAGAAGCAGAGGACAGGGATCACCGCTGGAGAATCAGAGGACAGGGATCACCGCTGGAGAATCAGAGGACAGGGATCACCGCTGGAGAATCAGAGGACAGGGATCACCGCTGGAGAATCAGAGGACAGGGATCACCCCTGGAGAATCAGAGGACAGTGATCACCCCTGGAGAATCAGAGGACAGGGATCACCCCTGGAGAATCAGAGGACAGGGATCACCCCTGGAGAATCAGAGGACAGGAATCACCCCTGGAGAATCAGAGGACAGGGATCACCCCTGGAGAATCAGAGGACAGGGATCACCGCTAGAGAAGCAGAGGACAGGGATCACCGCTGGAGAATCAGAGGACAGGGATCACCGCTGAAGAATCAGAGGACAGGGATCACAGCTAGAGAAGCAGAGGACAGGGATCACCGCTGGAGAATCAGAGGACAGGGATCACCGCTAGAGAAGCAGAGGACAGAGATCACCGCTAGAGAAGCAGAGGACAGAGATCACCCCTGGAGAATCAGAGGACAGGGATCACCGCTGGAGAATCAGAGGACAGGGATCACCGCTAGAGAATCAGAGGACAGGGATCACCGCTGGAGAATCAGAGGACAGGGATCACCGCTGGAGAATCAGAGGACAGGGATCACCGCTGGAGAATCAGAGGACAGGGATCACCGCTGGAGAATCAGAGGACAGGGATCACCGCTGGAGAATCAGAGGACAGGGATCACCGCTGGGGAATCGGAGGACAGGCATCACCGCTGGGGAATCAGAGGACAGGGATCACCGCTGCTGGGGAATCAGGGGACAGGGATCACCGCTGGAGAATCAGAGGACAGGGATCACCGCTGGAGAATCAGAGGACAGGGATCACCGCTGGAGAATCAGAGGACAGGGATCACCGCTGGAGAATAAGAGGACAGGGATCACCGCTGGAGAATCAGAGGACAAGGATCACCGCTGGGGAATCGGAGGACAGGCATCACCGCTGGGGAATCGGAGGACAGGCATCACCGCTGGGGAATCGGAGGACAGGGATCACCGCTGGAGAATCAGAGGACAGGGATCACCGCTGGAGAATCAGAGGACAGGGATCACCGCTGGAGAATCAGAGGACAGGGATCACCGCTGGAGAATCAGAGGACAGGGATCACCACTGGAGAAGCAGAGGACAGGGATCACCGCTGGAGAATCAGAGGACAGGGATCACAGCTAGAGAATCAGAGGACAGGGATCACAGCTAGAGAAGCAGAGGACAGGGATCACCACTGGAGAATCAGAGGACAGGGATCACAGCTAGAGAATCAGAGGACAGGGATCACAGCTAGAGAAGCAGAGGACAGGGATCACCACTGGAGAATCAGAGGACAGGGATCACAGCTAGAGAATCAGAGGACAGGGATCACAGCTAGAGAAGCAGAGGACAGGGATCACAGCTAGAGAATCAGAGGACAGGGATCACCACTGGAGAATCAGAGGACAGGGATCACCACTGGAGAATCAGAGGACAGGGATCACCGCTGGAGAATCAGAGGACAGAGATCACAGCTAGAGAAGCAGAGGACAGGGATCACAGCTAGAGAAGCAGAGGACAGGGATCACAGCTAGAGAAGCAGAGGACAGGGATCACAGCTAGAGAAGCAGAGGACAGGGATCACAGCTAGAGAAGCAGAGGACAGGGATCACCCCTGGCAGGTTACTTGGCAGAGCTCCTTTCCCATCCCAGCACTGTATACAGCCCCCCTCCCCCCACTACACAGAGCTGAAATCACATTCCTTTACACACAGTCTATCAGTCTTCACAGGGTGTATCTGGCTTTTATGTTGTCCTTCTGACCTGTGAAATTCTCTGGTCAGAACGGCGGTGTAGTTGCTGTAGGCAGATACACCCTGTGCAGATCATGGCTGACTGGCTGTGTTGTAAAGGAATGTGATTTCAGCCCTGCGGAGGAGGAGCAGTATAGAATGCTATAATAGGGGGAAAGTAGCTCAGCAGCCGGGCATAGCATGCAGGGCGAGGGGGTGGTCAGGGGGCTTGGGGGGGGGGGGGCAACTTAGATCTGGGAGGGCAAAGCCATGTGACACAAAATCTGGAGCCTGCAGCCCTTCAGGGGCCCCCCGAGGAGGTGTTAAGGGATTTGTTTTAGCAATTTCTGAAGGTTTCTCTGTCAGTGTTGGGAAGGACACCTTCCCGGAGGTGTGTGCCTTTTCCCAAGTTGTCATGGAAGTGGGGTAAGTAGACATCCCCGGGGTGGGGGTGGGGGGTACAGAGAATCCAAGTTAGTGACTAGGAGACGCTGAGCGGTGTCATACCTCACCAGTGACATCGGTCCCATCCTGGCTACAGGACGGCACTCTCCTTCCCTTGCCACGCTGAGCTCGGTTACCATTCCATGTTGCCAGCACACAGCACAGACACTTCCCCATCCTGGGCTGTTCTCACCTCGTGCTCCTCTCCATTCAGGAAATGGCTTACAGCTTCTCCCCAGCCAATGGGAACAGAGGGGTGTGGACTGTGGAAGGCAAAGTAGAAGCCCAGTATTGGAGTGTGGCTGTGGGGCCCTAGGGCAGATCAGAGCTGGATTTTGTGGAGGATATGATAATATGACAGGGAGGCTGCAGGGGCCCCCTGGAGCTAGGGGTGGGATTGTGACCCCTGCAACCCCTAATGCAACGCCCATGGGGGTAACCTTAGACTCTGAACTGTCCTTTCAGGCCCTCATCCAATCCCTGTCCAAATCATGCTGCCTTAGCCTCCGCAACATCTTTAGAATACGCCCCTTTTTAACTAATGACACCACCAAGCTTCTAATTCACTCCCTGGTCATCTCTTGCCTCGACTACTGCAACTCCCTCCTCATTGGACTACCTTTGCATAGACTATCCCCCCTTCAGTCCATCATGAATGCTGCTGCAAGACTCATCCACCTTACCAACCATTCAGTGTCCACCACCCCTCTCTACCAATCCCTCCACTGGTCTCCATTCAGTGTCCTCCACCCCTCTCTGCCAATCCCTCCACTGATCTCCATTCAGTGTCCTCCACCCCTCTCTACCAATCCCTCCACTGTCCTCCATTCAGTGTCCTCCACCCCTCTCTGCCAATCCCTCCACTGGCTTCCATTCAGTGTCCTCCACCCCTCTCTGCCAATCCCTCCACTGATCTCCATTCAGTGTCCTCCACCCCTCTCTCCCAATCCCTCCACTGGTCTCCATTCAGTGTCCACCACCCCTCTCTACCAATCCCTCCACTGGTCTCCATTCAGTGTCCTCCACCCCTCTCTGCCAATCCCTCCACTGATCTCCATTCAGTGTCCTCCACCCCTCTCTACCAATCCCTCCACTGGCTTCCATTCAGTGTCCTCCACCCCTCTCTGCCAATCCCTCCACTGGCTTCCATTCAGTGTCCTCCACCCCTCTCTGCCAATCCCTCCACTGATCTCCATTCAGTGTCCTCCACCCCTCTCTCCCAATCCCTCCACTGGTCTCCATTCAGTGTCCTCCACCCCTCTCTACCAATCCCTCCACTGGTCTCCATTCAGTGTCCTCCACCCCTCTCTGCCAATCCCTCCACTGGTCTCCATTCAGTGTCCTCCACCCCTCTCTACCAATCCCTCCACTGGTCTCCATTCAGTGTCCTCCACCCCTCTCTGCCAATCCCTCCACTGGCTTCCACTCACCCAACGAATAAAATTCAAAGTACTAACAATAATTTACAAAGCCGTCCATAACTTTGCCCCCCAGCTACATCACTAACCTAGTCCCAGATTACCAACCAAGCCGCTCTCTTCGGTCCTCCCAAGACCTCCTGCTCTCTAGCTCCCTTGTCACCTCCTCCTATGCTCGCCTACATGATTTCTCCAGAGCTTCTTCCATCCTTTGGAACTCCTTACCCCAATCTGTCCAACTGTCCCCTAATCAATCCATCTTTAGACGATCCCTGAAAACCCTTCTCTTTAAAGAACCTTATCGCTGCTTTTAACTAACACTGTTTTACTTCCTCCATCAGCTCATCCCCCACAGCTATTACCTTTTGTATCAATTGACCCTCCTTCCTAGATTGTAAGCTCCTAGGATCAGGGCCCTCTGATTCCTCTTGTACCAAATTGTAATGTAACTGTAATGTCTGCTTTATGTTGTTAAGCACTGCGCAAACTGTTGGGGCTTTATAAATCCTGTATAATAATAATAATAATGATAATAATTTGTAGGAAGGCCATCCACCAATCAGCAGAAGTCATGGACATTATTGTCTGCCGGTAATGAATCATTATTGAAGGTCAGGAGGAACTTTTATAGCTTTCCAAGGTCTGTGCTAGGAGACAGACAAGGTCACATTTAAAGTGAGACTCAGCTCATGCCAAGTCATTATAACATAAGAAGGCATATGGAAAAATGCAGCGCATGTACAAATGAATATAGGTCTTTAAAATGGTGAAACAGTCAAGAAATAACTAATTGACCACAGGTGCCTTGAAACACAAACGTCCATAGATGGATGTAAATGTCCAACCGCACAGGAGGTATAAGTACTCCAAGGGGTGGTGATGGTCTGATGGTTGTCAGAAAACACCTGGCATCATACAGCGACTTCCCAACCGAGAAACCGGGTCCCAATGGGTCATTCAGAGAAAGTGCAAAAAAGCCTCTTACCAGATCCTGTGGATTCCCATGTCAGCGACAGGGAATCGCATGCGCAGTTTGTCACAAATGACGTGGAATGGGAGCTCAGGAATCGCCAATCTCTTGGATTGTGGTCTGTATGGATCTCGGCCGGCAACCGAATGGGTCCTCACAACGAACCGTCCTCACACTGAACCGTCCCAGCATGCATCAGAAGTTTCACAAACGGTCCCCCGAAAGGAGCAGTTGGAGGGACTGGATCTCATGCGGTAAATGTGGAAACAAAAAGAATGTGCCTCCACATGGTGCAGATAAAAAAGGGTGTTTTTATTGACAAAAACGACCATACACAAATAAAAGCGTGATCACGGTGGATAAAAACAAATGGGCAACAAAGAGAGTGGTGTATGTACCCGACGTGTTTCGACCTAAGGGTCTTCAACAGGGGCATATTTACCTCTAACATAAGAATTTCAGAAAGGCAAAAATGGAGCTTTCAAGCGGTTCCTTCGCTAAAATATTTTTAAAAGTTTCCATGAACAGAAGATCTACAAGAGAGGTAAGTATTAAAGTGGTTGTAAAGGCAGAAGGTGCATTCTATGCATTAGGATAAAGACCTTCTGTGTGCCCCTCACCCCCTAATACTTACCTGAGGTCCATCTAGATCCAGCGATGTTGCACGAGAGACACGGCTGTCCTAGACTCCTCTTCTCATTGGCTGAGCCATTGTCTCCCACTGCTTTCAATCAAAGTCAGTGAGACAATGAGGAGAGAAAGGGGGCGGGGCTAGGCCGCGGCCCCGTGTCTGAATGGACACACAGAGCTGAGGCTCGGCTCGGGTGCCCCCATAGCAAGCTGCTTGCTGTGGGGGCATTTGGCAGGAGGGAGGGGACAGGAGCGCCCGCAAGGAACCCGAGAAGAGGAGGATCAGGGCTGCTCTGTGCAAAACCATTACAGAGCCGGTAAGTATCACATGTTTGTTCTTTTTAATGGAAAAAAAGAGACTTTAGTATCACTTTAAGTGTCTTTTCAACATCTATTGTCACTTTAAAATCCTTTGGTTTACCAGAGGAAGGGAAAGTTTATCATGAAAAGTGGAGTTTCATTCTAAGGCTGCAGATCTGAATATGTACCAATGTGTCAGGAGTAGATATAGGTGTACATGGGGGCAGCCATAGCTTCTTCTTCTTCTTAAAGTAATCACCTGGGGGCGGGGGGGGGGGGGGGGGGGGTGAGTGAGAAAATGCTTCCTTCTGCCTGCAATAGACAAATGGTGAAGTTCTCCCAGCCTGGGTACCATTACTAGACTAAAGTCCAGGGATGATAGAAGGTGGAGCTTTACAAAATATAATGATGCTGTTGCTGTATATTGTGAGATGACTGGACTATATTCATTGGTGTGTGAGATAGGGGGAGGAGCTCATTACACGAGCCCCCACATGTAGCGCTGAGAATAGACATGTTCCCCTAAAGTAGTACAGAGGCTGCCGGTCACCCAAGCACACAGTCCCAAGCACACAGTCCCAAGCACACAGTTCCAAGCACACAGTTCCAAGCACACAGTCCCAAGCACACAGTTCCAAGCACACAGTCCCAAGCACGCAGTCCCAAGCACACAGTTCCAAGCACACAGTCCCAAGCACACAGTCCCAAGCACACAGTTCCAAGCACACAGTCCCAAGCACACAGTCCCAAGCACACAGTCCCAAGCACACAGTCCCAAGCACACAGTTCCAAGCACACAGTCCCAAGCACACAGTTCCAAGCACACAGTCCCAAGCACGCAGTCCCAAGCACACAGTTCCAAGCACACAGTCCCAAGCACACAGTCCCAAGCACACAGTTCCAAGCACACAGTCCCAAGCACACAGTCCCAAGCACACAGTCCCAAGCACACAGTCCCAAGCACACAGTTCCAAGCACACAGTCCCAAGCACACAGTCCCAAGCACACAGTCCCAAGCACACAGTCCCAAGCACACAGTCCCAAGCACACCGACAATCCAGGGGATGATGTCTTTTTAGGATTTTTTGCTGAAGATCTTTAACAAGAGAGGTGTTTAGGGTCACAGGATATTTCAACTTGATCAGGACCAACAATAGGAGGACAAACCTTTCTAATCTTTCAATAGCAGATTTCTGGAGGTGGCAGGGAATGGCCAGTAAATTTGGGACCCTACAGCAGCAGTCCACAAAGCCACTTCTGGCACTTCTACAGATACTAGTCCCCAACATGGTCTTTGCTCGCCGTCTCCCAGGAGCTGTCTACCACTCAGCATCTGCAGGTAGATCCCCAGTGAGGGAGATTAACTAGATTCTACTTCAGACCAGGACTACAGTGCAGCGCCCTCAAGAACATGTGATCCTCCAGCAGTCTTCCCAAGGCCCTCAGCCCAACAGCTGCAGAGGCCTAGACTTGCAAATTTTTGTCTTAGTGGTGCAACCCCCAGGGGCAGCAGCCCCAAGAGAATTGGAAACCCTCCCTTGAGGGAAAAGAATACTCTGCTTAGGCCTTCTGCTCATTTATCACCTCCCCAGCCACCTTCTGGATGCCTCCTTCCAGGGATGATAAATATTCAATCAATCATTTGCATCTTCCTGTCCTATACTTTGGAAACTTATTTAAGAGGCAGGTGAGAGGAATCAAACTCTCAACTCAGGAAACCCTGAAAAGACCAAAATAATCAATCACTGCTCCATTCACTACAATAGTGCCGAAAACAAAATTTTACCTAGCAGCAAACTAGAAGATTTATATGACGACTTACTAATTAGAATCCACTCTTCATTGGTGGGTCCAGTCCTTATTAATGGTTCTAGTCTTTATTAATGGTTCCGGTCTTCATGGGTGGGTCCAGTCTTTATTAATAGGTCTAGTCTTTATTGGTAGTTCCAATCTTTATTGGTGGTTCCAATCTTAATTGGTGGATCCAGCCTTAATTGGTGGTTCTAGTCTGTATTGGTGGTTCCAGCCTTAATTGGTAGTTCCAATCTTTATTGGTGGTTCCAATCTTTATTGGTAGTTCCAGTCTATATTGGTGGTTCCAATCTTTATTGGTCGTTCAAGTCTTAATTGGTGGTTCTAGTCTTTATTGGTGGTTCCAGTCTTTATTGGTGGTTCCAGTCTTTATTTGTTGTTCCAGAACATTTGTCTATTGCTGCCCCATCCACCAAACTTACCAGAAGATCATTCCTGGAGACTTATTAGGTCACTTTTATTGATACCAACTTACTTCCTATGTGCTTTCGGATATAACTGTGCACCCAACCTTATTGGTGGTATTGGAATCAATGGCAGAGATGCAATACTTTTACAGCACAAAAAATTCACCTGCATCCTCCAAAAAAAAATAATTATGGGACAAAATCATCTTGAAATGTGATATACAGATGGAAATACATCCCAAGACAAACCTTGGCTTTATTTTATACTGAGCACTAACTGGATCCCGATATGTAATGACCTGACCATCCTTCCTCTTCTATATAAAGGACCCTCTTCAAGTGTTTTCACCACTATCTGCAGGCGGCTCCCTACAGGGGCTCCGGGGTTTATTTCTCAGAAATAGAAGAGAGACGTGGATATTACTTGACATGCCCCCCCCCGCTTTCATCTCTCCAATAGAACGCACTCTATACAAGGAAATGACTGTCAGGTGCAATCTTCAGGGAGGTGAACTTCTGGTCCTACAGCAGAGGGCTGTTTAATGATACGGCACTGACAGCCGTCCTGACAAACCCAACCTGACATCAATCAGTCCGAATTCCACCAGAAATCCTCCTAGAAGCTGACACGGGGACAGCAGGTCCCTCAAAACAATCTGCAAAAACAAAAGCGTCACTCAGTCTGGAGTGTCAAAGATTTTAGTCCACTCTATAATAATCACCAGGAGAAAAGTCCTAATGGCTCTTAAATCTGACCTCCAGCCTCTCCTTCAGTCTAGCACAAGTGTACCGGCTCCTCTCCACCTCCTCTCCGGCTCCTCTCCACCTCCTCTCCGGCTCCTCTCCACCTCCTCTCCGGCTCCTCTCCACCTCCTCTCCGGCTCCTCTCCACACTGCGAGCTTCTCACAATGTGCATTCAAAGCTGCAGCAAGTCAAATTAAAGCCAGCCTCAATTCCTGACTGGAGGACATCTAGTGTCATCTAGCTCTTTCCTCTCCAGCCCTACTGTCCCAGCTTGCCCCTTTCATTCTTTGGATTTCAGTTCTTTCAATCACAGAGGATCAGCTACCGCTCCCAAATTCATTATACTGATGACACTACTCCTCTCCGATCATCATATCAATGGAACTACTTCCCCCCCCAATCATCATATCTATGGGACTACTCCTCCCCGATCATCATATAGATGAGACTACTCCTCTCCGATCATCATATAGATGGGACTACTCCTCCCTGATCATCATATAGATGAGACTACTCCTCTCCGATCATCATATAGATGGCACTACTCCTCTCCGATCATCATATAGATGAGACTACTCCTCCCCGATCATCATATAGATGAGACTACTCCTCCCCGATCATCATATAGATGGCACTACTCCTCCCCGATCATCATATAGATGGCACTACTCCTCTCCGATCATCATATAGATGAGACTACTCCTCCCCGATCATCATATAGATGGGACTACTCCTCCCCGATCATCATATAGATGAGACTACTCCTCCCCGATCATCATATAGATGGGACTACTCCTCCCCGATCATCATATAGATGGCACTACTCCTCCCCGATCATCATATAGATGGCACTACTCCTCCCCGATCATCATATAGATGGCACTACTCCTCCCCGATCATCATATAGATGGGACTACCCCTCTCCGATCATCATATAGATGGCACTACTCCTCTCCGATCATCATATAGATGGCACTACTCCTCTCCGATCATCATATAGATGGGACTCCTCATCCCCGATCATCATATAGATGGGACTACTCCTCCCCGATCATCATATAGATGAGACTACTCCTCCCCGATCATCATATAGATGGGACTACTTCCCTCCCCGATCATCATATCAATGAGACTACTCCTCTCCGATCATCATATCAATGAGACTACTCCTCTCCGATCATCATATCAATGAGACTACTCCTCTCTGATCATCATATAGATGGGACTACTCCTCCCCGATCATCATATAGATGGGACTACTCCTCCCCGATCATCATATAGATGGCACTACTCCTCTCCGATCATCATATAGATGGGACTACTCCTCCCCGATCATCATATAGATGGGACTACTCCTCCCCGATCATCATATCGATGGGACTACTCCTCTCCGATCATCATATAGATGGCACTACTCCTCCCCGATCATCATATCGATGGGACTACTCCTCTCCGATCATCATATAGATGGCACTACTCCTCCCCGATCATCATATCGATGGGACTACTCCTCTCCGATCATCATATAGATGGCACTACTCCTCCCCGATCATCATATCGATGGGACTACTCCTCTCCGATCATCATATCGATGGGACTACTCCTCTCCGATCATCATATAGATGGCACTACTCCTCCCAGAACATCAAATAGATGGGACTACTCCCCCCCAATCCATCATATTGATAGCACTACTCTCCGATCATCATATCAATGGCACTACGCCTCCCCAATCATCATGTAGCGGTACCCCCATAGGGGCTGCTGATTGACTCTATACCCCACTGGCTACCCCGACTCTGCAGATCCCCTCTTACCTCTGACACCTCGGGTTCCATTCTGTAATGTGATGTTATCAATGAGAACCACACACAGAGTTACTGAACCACTTAAGTAATTTACTGTAATAGATGTGGAAACAT
Source organism: Lithobates septentrionalis (assembly GCA_037952835.1). Lineage (NCBI taxonomy): Eukaryota > Metazoa > Chordata > Amphibia > Anura > Ranidae > Lithobates > Lithobates septentrionalis. Next base: position 209,947 of record JBBDGP010003301.1, on the reverse strand, counting down.
AAAAGAAAGTGCAATTCAGTGTCAACAATAAGTGACAATTGATAACATAAAATATAAACTTGAGAATCATAGAGCAAATAGTTACATTAATGGATGTATGGAGACAGGTGCACAATGGGATAAACGTCCAATATATACTCCAACACTTATATTAAGCGCCTTCCCACTGAAACCTCAAAACACACACACCAAATTTGCAGTATAATGTTATGAACATGCAACAGTACAATACAGTATATATATATATATATATATATATATATATATATATATATATATATATATATATCCTGTGCTCAAGGGCTCCCCCTAGGTTGTAATGCAATGTTCCAAATGCAAAGCAAACTGTGATGCTTTGTAGAAGATGATAAAAGTCGATTGTCTTCTTGATCTTCAGCTAGCTTATGGTATTAGACTGCAGTATTTGTAAATCCAAACAGGGAAACAAGTAGAGAGCAAATTGTAGGATAAATGATGTGCTGGTAATTGTGTACTTCATATATAATGTACTTGTAATACTTTCTCCTTAGCAGTGGGTACAACTCAGCATTAACTTTATAACACAGGGAAGGCAAACCCTGAAGTTCCAATGTATGCAGCCTATGGATAAGAAATATCACTTCTGTGGGACTACAAGTCTCACCAGCAGTCTGTGACTAACTCAGGCAGTAACAGTGCACTATATTGATTTGGGCAAGTGCCCACTCACCACAACAGGCCCAGAGGTTTGTAAGGCTCCTTTCCTGATATCTCAGTCTGACCCAAGCTGGCGCCGTCACACCGCACCGCTCCTTCAGATGGCTGATGACTGTAATGCAAGAAACCTTCAGAAATCTCGGGTCCTCCAGTCCATCCGCACCTTTAGAGGCCGACCGATTCCGCTCCGCGCCTCACAGGCCGCAGTCTCCCGGTCATACACACAGACCTCACTGCAGGCAGGTATTGAATGGCATCCCAAGAGGCTGAAATATGGGCGCGCTGTTCTTTATATTACCGCTCCCAGCATGCAGTGCAGTAACTTGGCCTTGTTAGTCCTGTGACTTGGCATTGTGGGTTTAGTAGTTCCCAAACTAAGTTAACACGAGTCACTTCCTCATTAAACTACATCTCCCACAATGCTTTGTAACACTGCTTCACAGAAACTAAACAAAGTCTTAATAGCATTGATATTGATCATCATATCAATGGCACTACTCCTCTCCGATCCATCATATCGATGGGACTACTCCTCTCCGATCATCATATCGATGGCACTACTCCTCTCCGATCATATAGATGGCACTACTCCTCTCCGATCATCATATCGATGGCACTACTCCTCTCCGATCATCATATCGATGGCACTACTCCTCTCCGATCATCATATCGATGGCACTACTCCTCTCCGATCATATAGATGGCACTACTCCTCTCCGATCATCATATCGATGGCACTACTCCTCTCCGATCATCATATCGATGGCACTACTCCTCTCCGATCATATAGATGGCACTACTCCTCTCCGATCATCATATAGATGGCACTACTCCTCTCCGATCATCATATCGATGGCACTACTCCTCTCCGATCATATAGATGGCACTACTCCTCTCCGATCATCATATCGATGGCACTACTCCTCTCCGATCCATCATATCGATGGCACTACTCCTCTCCGATCATCATATCGATGGGACTACTCCTCTCCGATCATCATATCGATGGCAATACTCCTCTCCGATCATCATATCGATGGGACTACTCCTCTCCGATCATCATATCGATGGGGCTACTCCTCTCCGATCATCATATCGATGGGACTACTCCTCTCCGATCATCATATTGATGGGACTACTCCTCTCCGATCATCATATCGATGGGACTACTCCTCTCTGATCATAATATCGATGGGGCTACTCCTCTCCGATCATCATATCGATGGTCCTACTCCTCTCTAATCCATATCGATGGCACTACTCCTCTCCGATCATCATATCGATGGCACTACTCCTCTCCGATCATCATATCGATGGCACTACTCCTCTCCGATCATATAGATGGCACTACTCCTCTCCGATCATCATATCGATGGCACTACTCCTCTCCGATCCATCATATCGATGGCACTACTCCTCTCCGATCATCATATCGATGGGACTATTCCTCTCCGATCATCATATCGATGGCAATACTCCTCTCCGATCATCATATCGATGGGACTACTCCTCTCCGATCATCATATCGATGGGGCTACTCCTCTCCGATCATCATATCGATGGGACTACTCCTCTCCGATCATCATATTGATGGGACTACTCCTCTCCGATCATCATATCAATGGGACTACTCCTCTCTGATCATCATATCGATGGTACTACTCCTCTCCGATCATCATATCGATGGCACTACTCCTTCCCGATCATCATATAGATGGGACTACTCCTCTCCAATCATCATATCGATGGCACTACTCCTCCCCGATCATCATATCGATGGTCCTACTCCTCTTCGATCATCATATCGATGGCACTACTCCTCCCCGATCATCATATCGATGGCACTACTCCTCCCCGATCATCATATCGATGGGACTACTCCTCTCCGATCATATAGATGGCACTACTCCTCTCCGATCATCATATCGATGGCACTACTCCTCTCCGATCCATCATATCGATGGCACTACTCCTCTCCGATCATCATATCGATGGGACTACTCCTCTCCGATCATCATATCGATGGCAATACTCCTCTCCGATCATCATATCGATGGGACTACTCCTCTCCGATCATCATATCGATGGGGCTACTCCTCTCCGATCATCATATCGATGGGACTACTCCTCTCCGATCATCATATTGATGGGACTACTCCTCTCCGATCATCATATCGATGGGACTACTCCTCTCTGATCATAATATCGATGGGGCTACTCCTCTCCGATCATCATATCGATGGTCCTACTCCTCTCTAATCCATATCGATGGCACTACTCCTCTCCGATCATCATATCAATGGCACTACTCCTCTCCGATCATCATATCGATGGCACTACTCCTCTCTAATCCATATCGATGGCACTACTCCTCTCCGATCATCATATCGATGGCACTACTCCTCTCCGATCATCATATCGATGGCACTACTCCTCTCCGATCATATAGATGGCACTACTCCTCTCCGATCATCATATCGATGGCACTACTCCTCTCCGATCCATCATATCGATGGCACTACTCCTCTCCGATCATCATATCGATGGGACTACTCCTCTCCGATCATCATATCGATGGCAATACTCCTCTCCGATCATCATATCGATGGCAATACTCCTCTCCGATCATCATATCGATGGGACTACTCCTCTCCGATCATCATATCGATGGGGCTACTCCTCTCCGATCATCATATCGATGGGACTACTCCTCTCCGATCATCATATTGATGGGACTACTCCTCTCCGATCATCATATCGATGGGACTACTCCTCTCTGATCATAATATCGATGGGGCTACTCCTCTCCGATCATCATATCGATGGTCCTACTCCTCTCTAATCCATATCGATGGCACTACTCCTCTCCGATCATCATATCGATGGCACTACTCCTCTCCGATCATCATATCGATGGCACTACTCCTCTCCGATCATATAGATGGCACTACTCCTCTCCGATCATCATATCGATGGCACTACTCCTCTCCGATCCATCATATCGATGGCACTACTCCTCTCCGATCATCATATCGATGGGACTATTCCTCTCCGATCATCATATCGATGGCAATACTCCTCTCCGATCATCATATCGATGGGACTACTCCTCTCCGATCATCATATCGATGGGGCTACTCCTCTCCGATCATCATATCGATGGGACTACTCCTCTCCGATCATCATATTGATGGGACTACTCCTCTCCGATCATCATATCAATGGGACTACTCCTCTCCGATCATCATATCGATGGCACTACTCCTTCCCGATCATCATATAGATGGGACTACTCCTCTCCAATCATCATATCGATGGCACTACTCCTCCCCGATCATCATATCGATGGTCCTACTCCTCTTCGATCATCATATCGATGGCACTACTCCTCCCCGATCATCATATCGATGGCACTACTCCTCCCCGATCATCATATCGATGGGACTACTCCTCTCCGATCATATAGATGGCACTACTCCTCTCCGATCATCATATCGATGGCACTACTCCTCTCCGATCCATCATATCGATGGCACTACTCCTCTCCGATCATCATATCGATGGGACTACTCCTCTCCGATCATCATATCGATGGCAATACTCCTCTCCGATCATCATATCGATGGGACTACTCCTCTCCGATCATCATATCGATGGGGCTACTCCTCTCCGATCATCATATCGATGGGACTACTCCTCTCCGATCATCATATTGATGGGACTACTCCTCTCCGATCATCATATCGATGGGACTACTCCTCTCTGATCATAATATCGATGGGGCTACTCCTCTCCGATCATCATATCGATGGTCCTACTCCTCTCTAATCCATATCGATGGCACTACTCCTCTCCGATCATCATATCGATGGCAATACTCCTCTCCGATCATCATATCGATGGGACTACTCCTCTCCGATCATCATATCGATGGGGCTACTCCTCTCCGATCATCATATCGATGGGACTACTCCTCTCCGATCATCATATTGATGGGACTACTCCTCTCCGATCATCATATCGATGGGACTACTCCTCTCTGATCATAATATCGATGGGGCTACTCCTCTCCGATCATCATATCGATGGTCCTACTCCTCTCTAATCCATATCGATGGCACTACTCCTCTCCGATCATCATATCAATGGCACTACTCCTCTCCGATCATCATATCGATGGCACTACTCCTCTCTAATCCATATCGATGGCACTACTCCTCTCCGATCATCATATCGATGGCACTACTCCTCTCCGATCATCATATCGATGGCACTACTCCTCTCCGATCATATAGATGGCACTACTCCTCTCCGATCATCATATCGATGGCACTACTCCTCTCCGATCCATCATATCGATGGCACTACTCCTCTCCGATCATCATATCGATGGGACTACTCCTCTCCGATCATCATATCGATGGCAATACTCCTCTCCGATCATCATATCGATGGGACTACTCCTCTCCGATCATCATATCGATGGGGCTACTCCTCTCCGATCATCATATCGATGGGACTACTCCTCTCCGATCATCATATTGATGGGACTACTCCTCTCCGATCATCATATCGATGGGACTACTCCTCTCTGATCATAATATCGATGGGGCTACTCCTCTCCGATCATCATATCGATGGTCCTACTCCTCTCTAATCCATATCGATGGCACTACTCCTCTCCGATCATCATATCGATGGCACTACTCCTCTCCGATCATCATATCGATGGCACTACTCCTCTCCGATCATATAGATGGCACTACTCCTCTCCGATCATCATATCGATGGCACTACTCCTCTCCGATCCATCATATCGATGGCACTACTCCTCTCCGATCATCATATCGATGGGACTATTCCTCTCCGATCATCATATCGATGGCAATACTCCTCTCCGATCATCATATCGATGGGACTACTCCTCTCCGATCATCATATCGATGGGGCTACTCCTCTCCGATCATCATATCGATGGGACTACTCCTCTCCGATCATCATATTGATGGGACTACTCCTCTCCGATCATCATATCAATGGGACTACTCCTCTCTGATCATCATATCGATGGTACTACTCCTCTCCGATCATCATATCGATGGCACTACTGCTTCCCGATCATCATATAGATGGGACTACTCCTCTCCAATCATCATATCGATGGCACTACTCCTCCCCGATCATCATATCGATGGTCCTACTCCTCTTCGATCATCATATCGATGGCACTACTCCTCCCCGATCATCATATCGATGGCACTACTCCTCCCCGATCATCATATCGATGGGACTACTCCTCTCCGATCATATAGATGGCACTAATCCTCTCCGATCATCATATCGATGGCACTACTCCTCTCCGATCCATCATATCGATGGCACTACTCCTCTCCGATCATCATATCGATGGGACTACTCCTCTCCGATCATCATATCGATGGCAATACTCCTCTCCGATCATCATATCGATGGGACTACTCCTCTCCGATCATCATATCGATGGGGCTACTCCTCTCCGATCATCATATCGATGGGACTACTCCTCTCCGATCATCATATTGATGGGACTACTCCTCTCCGATCATCATATCGATGGGACTACTCCTCTCTGATCATAATATCGATGGGGCTACTCCTCTCCGATCATCATATCGATGGTCCTACTCCTCTCTAATCCATATCGATGGCACTACTCCTCTCCGATCATCATATCAATGGCACTACTCCTCTCCGATCATCATATCGATGGCACTACTCCTCTCTAATCCATATCGATGGCACTACTCCTCTCCGATCATCATATCGATGGCACTACTCCTCTCCGATCATCATATCGATGGCACTACTCCTCTCCGATCATATAGATGGCACTACTCCTCTCCGATCATCATATCGATGGCACTACTCCTCTCCGATCCATCATATCGATGGCACTACTCCTCTCCGATCATCATATCGATGGGACTACTCCTCTCCGATCATCATATCGATGGCAATACTCCTCTCCGATCATCATATCGATGGGACTACTCCTCTCCGATCATCATATCGATGGGGCTACTCCTCTCCGATCATCATATCGATGGGACTACTCCTCTCCGATCATCATATTGATGGGACTACTCCTCTCCGATCATCATATCGATGGGACTACTCCTCTCTGATCATAATATCGATGGGGCTACTCCTCTCCGATCATCATATCGATGGTCCTACTCCTCTCTAATCCATATCGATGGCACTACTCCTCTCCGATCATCATATCGATGGCACTACTCCTCTCCGATCATCATATCGATGGCACTACTCCTCTCCGATCATATAGATGGCACTACTCCTCTCCGATCATCATATCGATGGCACTACTCCTCTCCGATCATCATATCGATGGCAATACTCCTCTCCGATCATCATATCGATGGGACTACTCCTCTCCGATCATCATATCGATGGGGCTACTCCTCTCCGATCATCATATCGATGGGACTACTCCTCTCCGATCATCATATTGATGGGACTACTCCTCTCCGATCATCATATCAATGGGACTACTCCTCTCTGATCATCATATCGATGGTACTACTCCTCTCCGATCATCATATCGATGGCACTACTCCTTCCCGATCATCATATAGATGGGACTACTCCTCTCCAATCATCATATCGATGGCACTACTCCTCCCCGATCATCATATCGATGGTCCTACTCCTCTTCGATCATCATATCGATGGCACTACTCCTCCCCGATCATCATATCGATGGCACTACTCCTCCCCGATCATCATATCGATGGGACTACTCCTCTCCGATCATATAGATGGCACTACTCCTCTCCGATCATCATATCGATGGCACTACTCCTCTCCGATCCATCATATCGATGGCACTACTCCTCTCCGATCATCATATCGATGGGACTACTCCTCTCCGATCATCATATCGATGGCAATACTCCTCTCCGATCATCATATCGATGGGACTACTCCTCTCCGATCATCATATCGATGGGGCTACTCCTCTCCGATCATCATATCGATGGGACTACTCCTCTCCGATCATCATATTGATGGGACTACTCCTCTCCGATCATCATATCGATGGGACTACTCCTCTCTGATCATAATATCGATGGGGCTACTCCTCTCCGATCATCATATCGATGGTCCTACTCCTCTCTAATCCATATCGATGGCACTACTCCTCTCCGATCATCATATCGATGGCAATACTCCTCTCCGATCATCATATCGATGGGACTACTCCTCTCCGATCATCATATCGATGGGGCTACTCCTCTCCGATCATCATATCGATGGGACTACTCCTCTCCGATCATCATATTGATGGGACTACTCCTCTCCGATCATCATATCGATGGGACTACTCCTCTCTGATCATAATATCGATGGGGCTACTCCTCTCCGATCATCATATCGATGGTCCTACTCCTCTCTAATCCATATCGATGGCACTACTCCTCTCCGATCATCATATCAATGGCACTACTCCTCTCCGATCATCATATCGATGGCACTACTCCTCTCTAATCCATATCGATGGCACTACTCCTCTCCGATCATCATATCGATGGCACTACTCCTCTCCGATCATCATATCGATGGCACTACTCCTCTCCGATCATATAGATGGCACTACTCCTCTCCGATCATCATATCGATGGCACTACTCCTCTCCGATCCATCATATCGATGGCACTACTCCTCTCCGATCATCATATCGATGGGACTATTCCTCTCCGATCATCATATCGATGGCAATACTCCTCTCCGATCATCATATCGATGGGACTACTCCTCTCCGATCATCATATCGATGGGGCTACTCCTCTCCGATCATCATATCGATGGGACTACTCCTCTCCGATCATCATATTGATGGGACTACTCCTCTCCGATCATCATATCAATGGGACTACTCCTCTCTGATCATCATATCGATGGTACTACTCCTCTCCGATCATCATATCGATGGCACTACTCCTTCCCGATCATCATATAGATGGGACTACTCCTCTCCAATCATCATATCGATGGCACTACTCCTCCCCGATCATCATATCGATGGTCCTACTCCTCTTCGATCATCATATCGATGGCACTACTCCTCCCCGATCATCATATCGATGGCACTACTCCTCCCCGATCATCATATCGATGGGACTACTCCTCTCCGATCATATAGATGGCACTACTCCTCTCCGATCATCATATCGATGGCACTACTCCTCTCCGATCCATCATATCGATGGCACTACTCCTCTCCGATCATCATATCGATGGGACTACTCCTCTCCGATCATCATATCGATGGCAATACTCCTCTCCGATCATCATATCGATGGGACTACTCCTCTCCGATCATCATATCGATGGGGCTACTCCTCTCCGATCATCATATCGATGGGACTACTCCTCTCCGATCATCATATTGATGGGACTACTCCTCTCCGATCATCATATCGATGGGACTACTCCTCTCTGATCATAATATCGATGGGGCTACTCCTCTCCGATCATCATATCGATGGTCCTACTCCTCTCTAATCCATATCGATGGCACTACTCCTCTCCGATCATCATATCGATGGCAATACTCCTCTCCGATCATCATATCGATGGGACTACTCCTCTCCGATCATCATATCGATGGGGCTACTCCTCTCCGATCATCATATCGATGGGACTACTCCTCTCCGATCATCATATTGATGGGACTACTCCTCTCCGATCATCATATCGATGGGACTACTCCTCTCTGATCATAATATCGATGGGGCTACTCCTCTCCGATCATCATATCGATGGTCCTACTCCTCTCTAATCCATATCGATGGCACTACTCCTCTCCGATCATCATATCAATGGCACTACTCCTCTCCGATCATCATATCGATGGCACTACTCCTCTCTAATCCATATCGATGGCACTACTCCTCTCCGATCATCATATCGATGGCACTACTCCTCTCCGATCATCATATCGATGGCACTACTCCTCTCCGATCATATAGATGGCACTACTCCTCTCCGATCATCATATCGATGGCACTACTCCTCTCCGATCCATCATATCGATGGCACTACTCCTCTCCGATCATCATATCGATGGGACTACTCCTCTCCGATCATCATATCGATGGCAATACTCCTCTCCGATCATCATATCGATGGGACTACTCCTCTCCGATCATCATATCGATGGGGCTACTCCTCTCCGATCATCATATCGATGGGACTACTCCTCTCCGATCATCATATTGATGGGACTACTCCTCTCCGATCATCATATCGATGGGACTACTCCTCTCTGATCATAATATCGATGGGGCTACTCCTCTCCGATCATCATATCGATGGTCCTACTCCTCTCTAATCCATATCGATGGCACTACTCCTCTCCGATCATCATATCGATGGCACTACTCCTCTCCGATCATCATATCGATGGCACTACTCCTCTCCGATCATATAGATGGCACTACTCCTCTCCGATCATCATATCGATGGCACTACTCCTCTCCGATCCATCATATCGATGGCACTACTCCTCTCCGATCATCATATCGATGGGACTATTCCTCTCCGATCATCATATCGATGGCAATACTCCTCTCCGATCATCATATCGATGGGACTACTCCTCTCCGATCATCATATCGATGGGGCTACTCCTCTCCGATCATCATATCGATGGGACTACTCCTCTCCGATCATCATATTGATGGGACTACTCCTCTCCGATCATCATATCAATGGGACTACTCCTCTCTGATCATCATATCGATGGTACTACTCCTCTCCGATCATCATATCGATGGCACTACTCCTTCCCGATCATCATATAGATGGGACTACTCCTCTCCAATCATCATATCGATGGCACTACTCCTCCCCGATCATCATATCGATGGTCCTACTCCTCTTCGATCATCATATCGATGGCACTACTCCTCCCCGATCATCATATCGATGGGACTACTCCTCTCCGATCATATAGATGGCACTACTCCTCTCCGATCATCATATCGATGGCACTACTCCTCTCCGATCCATCATATCGATGGCACTACTCCTCTCCGATCATCATATCGATGGGACTACTCCTCTCCGATCATCATATCGATGGCAATACTCCTCTCCGATCATCATATCGATGGGACTACTCCTCTCCGATCATCATATCGATGGGGCTACTCCTCTCCGATCATCATATCGATGGGACTACTCCTCTCCGATCATCATATTGATGGGACTACTCCTCTCCGATCATCATATCGATGGGACTACTCCTCTCTGATCATAATATCGATGGGGCTACTCCTCTCCGATCATCATATCGATGGTCCTACTCCTCTCTAATCCATATCGATGGCACTACTCCTCTCCGATCATCATATCAATGGCACTACTCCTCTCCGATCATCATATCGATGGCACTACTCCTCTCTAATCCATATCGATGGCACTACTCCTCTCCGATCATCATATCGATGGCACTACTCCTCTCCGATCATCATATCGATGGCACTACTCCTCTCCGATCATATAGATGGCACTACTCCTCTCCGATCATCATATCGATGGCACTACTCCTCTCCGATCCATCATATCGATGGCACTACTCCTCTCCGATCATCATATCGATGGGACTACTCCTCTCCGATCATCATATCGATGGCAATACTCCTCTCCGATCATCATATCGATGGGACTACTCCTCTCCGATCATCATATCGATGGGGCTACTCCTCTCCGATCATCATATCGATGGGACTACTCCTCTCCGATCATCATATTGATGGGACTACTCCTCTCCGATCATCATATCGATGGGACTACTCCTCTCTGATCATAATATCGATGGGGCTACTCCTCTCCGATCATCATATCGATGGTCCTACTCCTCTCTAATCCATATCGATGGCACTACTCCTCTCCGATCATCATATCGATGGCACTACTCCTCTCCGATCATCATATCGATGGCACTACTCCTCTCCGATCATATAGATGGCACTACTCCTCTCCGATCATCATATCGATGGCACTACTCCTCTCCGATCCATCATATCTATGGCACTACTCCTCTCCGATCATCATATCGATGGGACTATTCCTCTCCGATCATCATATCGATGGCAATACTCCTCTCCGATCATCATATCGATGGGACTACTCCTCTCCGATCATCATATCGATGGGGCTACTCCTCTCCGATCATCATATCGATGGGACTACTCCTCTCCGATCATCATATTGATGGGACTACTCCTCTCCGATCATCATATCAATGGGACTACTCCTCTCTGATCATCATATCGATGGTACTACTCCTCTCCGATCATCATATCGATGGCACTACTCCTTCCCGATCATCATATAGATGGGACTACTCCTCTCCAATCATCATATCGATGGCACTACTCCTCCCCGATCATCATATCGATGGTCCTACTCCTCTTCGATCATCATATCGATGGCACTACTCCTCCCCGATCATCATATCGATGGCACTACTCCTCCCCGATCATCATATCGATGGGACTACTCCTCTCCGATCATATAGATGGCACTACTCCTCTCCGATCATCATATCGATGGCACTACTCCTCTCCGATCCATCATATCGATGGCACTACTCCTCTCCGATCATCATATCGATGGGACTACTCCTCTCCGATCATCATATCGATGGCAATACTCCTCTCCGATCATCATATCGATGGGACTACTCCTCTCCGATCATCATATCGATGGGGCTACTCCTCTCCGATCATCATATCGATGGGACTACTCCTCTCCGATCATCATATTGATGGGACTACTCCTCTCCGATCATCATATCGATGGGACTACTCCTCTCTGATCATAATATCGATGGGGCTACTCCTCTCCGATCATCATATCGATGGTCCTACTCCTCTCTAATCCATATCGATGGCACTACTCCTCTCCGATCATCATATCGATGGCAATACTCCTCTCCGATCATCATATCGATGGGACTACTCCTCTCCGATCATCATATCGATGGGGCTACTCCTCTCCGATCATCATATCGATGGGACTACTCCTCTCCGATCATCATATTGATGGGACTACTCCTCTCCGATCATCATATCGATGGGACTACTCCTCTCTGATCATAATATCGATGGGGCTACTCCTCTCCGATCATCATATCGATGGTCCTACTCCTCTCTAATCCATATCGATTGCACTACTCCTCTCCGATCATCATATCAATGGCACTACTCCTCTCCGATCATCATATCGATGGCACTACTCCTCTCTAATCCATATCGATGGCACTACTCCTCTCCGATCATCATATCGATGGCACTACTCCTCTCCGATCATCATATCGATGGCACTACTCCTCTCCGATCATATAGATGGCACTACTCCTCTCCGATCATCATATCGATGGCACTACTCCTCTCCGATCCATCATATCGATGGCACTACTCCTCTCCGATCATCATATCGATGGGACTACTCCTCTCCGATCATCATATCGATGGCAATACTCCTCTCCGATCATCATATCGATGGGACTACTCCTCTCCGATCATCATATCGATGGGGCTACTCCTCTCCGATCATCATATCGATGGGACTACTCCTCTCCGATCATCATATTGATGGGACTACTCCTCTCCGATCATCATATCGATGGGACTACTCCTCTCTGATCATAATATCGATGGGGCTACTCCTCTCCGATCATCATATCGATGGTCCTACTCCTCTCTAATCCATATCGATGGCACTACTCCTCTCCGATCATCATATCGATGGCACTACTCCTCTCCGATCATCATATCGATGGCACTACTCCTCTCCGATCATATAGATGGCACTACTCCTCTCCGATCATCATATCGATGGCACTACTCCTCTCCGATCCATCATATCGATGGCACTACTCCTCTCCGATCATCATATCGATGGGACTATTCCTCTCCGATCATCATATCGATGGCAATACTCCTCTCCGATCATCATATCGATGGGACTACTCCTCTCCGATCATCATATCGATGGGGCTACTCCTCTCCGATCATCATATCGATGGGACTACTCCTCTCCGATCATCATATTGATGGGACTACTCCTCTCCGATCATCATATCAATGGGACTACTCCTCTCTGATCATCATATCGATGGTACTACTCCTCTCCGATCATCATATCGATGGCACTACTCCTTCCCGATCATCATATAGATGGGACTACTCCTCTCCAATCATCATATCGATGGCACTACTCCTCCCCGATCATCATATCGATGGTCCTACTCCTCTTCGATCATCATATCGATGGCACTACTCCTCCCCGATCATCATATCGATGGCACTACTCCTCCCCGATCATCATATCGATGGGACTACTCCTCTCCGATCATATAGATGGCACTACTCCTCTCCGATCATCATATCGATGGCACTACTCCTCTCCGATCCATCATATCGATGGCACTACTCCTCTCCGATCATCATATCGATGGGACTACTCCTCTCCGATCATCATATCGATGGCAATACTCCTCTCCGATCATCATATCGATGGGACTACTCCTCTCCGATCATCATATCGATGGGGCTACTCCTCTCCGATCATCATATCGATGGGACTACTCCTCTCCGATCATCATATTGATGGGACTACTCCTCTCCGATCATCATATCGATGGGACTACTCCTCTCTGATCATAATATCGATGGGGCTACTCCTCTCCGATCATCATATCGATGGTCCTACTCCTCTCTAATCCATATCGATGGCACTACTCCTCTCCGATCATCATATCAATGGCACTACTCCTCTCCGATCATCATATCGATGGCACTACTCCTCTCTAATCCATATCGATGGCACTACTCCTCTCCGATCATCATATCGATGGCACTACTCCTCTCCGATCATCATATCGATGGCACTACTCCTCTCCGATCATATAGATGGCACTACTCCTCTCCGATCATCATATCGATGGCACTACTCCTCTCCGATCCATCATATCGATGGCACTACTCCTCTCCGATCATCATATCGATGGGACTACTCCTCTCCGATCATCATATCGATGGCAATACTCCTCTCCGATCATCATATCGATGGGACTACTCCTCTCCGATCATCATATCGATGGGGCTACTCCTCTCCGATCATCATATCGATGGGACTACTCCTCTCCGATCATCATATTGATGGGACTACTCCTCTCCGATCATCATATCGATGGGACTACTCCTCTCTGATCATAATATCGATGGGGCTACTCCTCTCCGATCATCATATCGATGGTCCTACTCCTCTCTAATCCATATCGATGGCACTACTCCTCTCCGATCATCATATCGATGGCACTACTCCTCTCCGATCATCATATCGATGGCACTACTCCTCTCCGATCATATAGATGGCACTACTCCTCTCCGATCATCATATCGATGGCACTACTCCTCTCCGATCCATCATATCGATGGCACTACTCCTCTCCGATCATCATATCGATGGGACTATTCCTCTCCGATCATCATATCGATGGCAATACTCCTCTCCGATCATCATATCGATGGGACTACTCCTCTCCGATCATCATATCGATGGGGCTACTCCTCTCCGATCATCATATCGATGGGACTACTCCTCTCCGATCATCATATTGATGGGACTACTCCTCTCCGATCATCATATCAATGGGACTACTCCTCTCTGATCATCATATCGATGGTACTACTCCTCTCCGATCATCATATCGATGGCACTACTCCTTCCCGATCATCATATAGATGGGACTACTCCTCTCCAATCATCATATCGATGGCACTACTCCTCCCCGATCATCATATCGATGGTCCTACTCCTCTTCGATCATCATATCGATGGCACTACTCCTCCCCGATCATCATATCGATGGCACTACTCCTCCCCGATCATCATATCGATGGGACTACTCCTCTCCGATCATATAGATGGCACTACTCCTCTCCGATCATCATATCGATGGCACTACTCCTCTCCGATCCATCATATCGATGGCACTACTCCTCTCCGATCATCATATCGATGGGACTACTCCTCTCCGATCATCATATCGATGGCAATACTCCTCTCCGATCATCATATCGATGGGACTACTCCTCTCCGATCATCATATCGATGGGGCTACTCCTCTCCGATCATCATATCGATGGGACTACTCCTCTCCGATCATCATATTGATGGGACTACTCCTCTCCGATCATCTTATCGATGGGACTACTCCTCTCTGATCATAATATCGATGGGGCTACTCCTCTCCGATCATCATATCGATGGTCCTACTCCTCTCTAATCCATATCGATGGCACTACTCCTCTCCGATCATCATATCGATGGCACTACTCCTCTCCGATCATCATATCGATGGCACTACTCCTCTCCGATCATATAGATGGCACTACTCCTCTCCGATCATCATATCGATGGCACTACTCCTCTCCGATCCATCATATCGATGGCACTACTCCTCTCCGATCATCATATCGATGGGACTATTCCTCTCCGATCATCATATCGATGGCAATACTCCTCTCCGATCATCATATCGATGGGACTACTCCTCTCCGATCATCATATCGATGGGGCTACTCCTCTCCGATCATCATATCGATGGGACTACTCCTCTCCGATCATCATATTGATGGGACTACTCCTCTCCGATCATCATATCAATGGGACTACTCCTCTCTGATCATCATATCGATGGTACTACTCCTCTCCGATCATCATATCGATGGCACTACTCCTTCCCGATCATCATATAGATGGGACTACTCCTCTCCAATCATCATATCGATGGCACTACTCCTCCCCGATCATCATATCGATGGTCCTACTCCTCTTCGATCATCATATCGATGGCACTACTCCTCCCCGATCATCATATCGATGGCACTACTCCTCCCCGATCATCATATCGATGGGACTACTCCTCTCCGATCATATAGATGGCACTACTCCTCTCCGATCATCATATCGATGGCACTACTCCTCTCCGATCCATCATATCGATGGCACTACTCCTCTCCGATCATCATATCGATGGGACTACTCCTCTCCGATCATCATATCGATGGCAATACTCCTCTCCGATCATCATATCGATGGGACTACTCCCCTCCGATCATCATATCGATGGGGCTACTCCTCTCCGATCATCATATCGATGGGACTACTCCTCTCCGATCATCATATTGATGGGACTACTCCTCTCCGATCATCATATCGATGGGACTACTCCTCTCTGATCATAATATCGATGGGGCTACTCCTCTCCGATCATCATATCGATGGTCCTACTCCTCTCTAATCCATATCGATGGCACTACTCCTCTCCGATCATCATATCAATGGCACTACTCCTCTCCGATCATCATATCGATGGCACTACTCCTCTCTAATCCATATCGATGGCACTACTCCTCTCCGATCATCATATCGATGGCACTACTCCTCTCCGATCATCATATCGATGGCACTACTCCTCTCCGATCATCATATCGATGGCACTACTCCTCTCCGATCATCATATCGATGGCACTACTCCTCTCCGATCATATAGATGGCACTACTCCTCTCCGATCATCATATCGATGGCACTACTCCTCTCCGATCCATCATATCGATGGCACTACTCCTCTCCGATCATCATATCGATGGGACTACTCCTCTCCGATCATCATATCGATGGCACTACTCCTCTCCGATCATATAGATGGCACTACTCCTCTCCGATCATCATATCGATGGCACTACTCCTCTCCGATCCATCATATCGATGGCACTACTCCTCTCCGATCATCATATCGATGGGACTATTCCTCTCCGATCATCATATCGATGGCAATACTCCTCTCCGATCATCATATCGATGGGACTACTCCTCTCCGATCATCATATCGATGGGGCTACTCCTCTCCGATCATCATATCGATGGGACTACTCCTCTCCGATCATCATATTGATGGGACTACTCCTCTCCGATCATCATATCAATGGGACTACTCCTCTCTGATCATCATATCGATGGTACTACTCCTCTCCGATCATCATATCGATGGCACTACTCCTTCCCGATCATCATATAGATGGGACTACTCCTCTCCAATCATCATATCGATGGCACTACTCCTCCCCGATCATCATATCGATGGTCCTACTCCTCTTCGATCATCATATCGATGGCACTACTCCTCCCCGATCATCATATCGATGGCACTACTCCTCCCCGATCATCATATCGATGGGACTACTCCTCTCCAATCATTATATCGATGAGACTACTCCTCTCCGATCATCATATCAATGGCACTACTCCTCTCCGATCATCATATCGATGGCACTACTCCTCTCTAATCCATATCGATGGCACTACTCCTCTCCGATCATCATATCGATGGGACTAATCCTCTCCGATCATCATATCGATGGCACTACTCCTCTCCAATCCATATCGATGGCACTACTCCTCCCCAATCATCATATCGATGGCCCTACTCCTCTCCGATCATCATATCGATGGCGCTACTCCTCTTCGATCATCATATTGATGGGACTACTCCTCTCTAATCCATCATATCGATGGGACTACTCCTCCCCGATCATCATATCGATGGCCCTACTCCTCTCCGATCATCATATTAATGGGACTACTCCTCTCTGATCATCATATCGATGGCACTACTCCTCTCCGATCATCATATCGATGGCACTACTCCTCTCCGATCATCATATCGATGGCAGTACTCCTCTCCAATCATCATATCGATGGCACTACTCCTCCCCGATCATCATATCGATGGGACTACTCCTCTCCGATCATCATATCGATGGGACCAGTGGCGGAACTATAGGGGTTGCTGCAGTCGCACTTGCGACTGGGCCCTTCCATTCTGCCGCTGTGGGGGGGGCCCAAGACCTGGCATTTCTCCCTGCACCTCTGGCTTGCCGTTTGTAATGCAGTGGGGGGAGGTGGGAGGCAGCGATCGGCAGCTCTATTGTGCCTGTATGCGGTGGGATCTCTTCCCAGTGTCAGTGTAAACAGTGGAGAGAGGAGGGGAGGGGCCCGGGCAGGTATTAGTTTCACTTTCAGTGAGTCGGCTCTGCTTGTGCTGCTGATACATCCCGGGTCAGAGGCCCCTCCCCTCTCCACTGTATACTCAGGAGAACTGCAAGCCACATGGAGATTCCCTGCCTGTGGACACCATAGAGTTGCTGGTCGCCGCCTCCACAAACCAGGTACAAGGGGAACTTCTTGAAGGAGGGGGGGGGCAGCAGTCTGGGGACCCTGATGTAAGGGGGGGGGCCTTTCTGGTTACATTAATGTAAGAAGGGGCTCTCTGGGGACCCTGATGTCTTGGGGGGGGGGACTCTCTGGGTACCCTGATGTAAGGGGGATCCCTGGGGACCCTAATGTAGGGGGGCTCCCTGGGGACCCTGATGTAAGGGGGGGCTTTCTGGGGACATTATTGTAAGGAAGGGGCCCTCTGAGGACACTAATGTAAGAGGAGGCTCTCTGGGGGCCCTAATGTAAGGGGGCGGCTCTCTGGGGGCCCTTATGTAAGGGGGAGGCTCTCTTGGGGCCCTGATGTAAGGGGGAGGCTCTCTGGGGGCCCTGATGTAAGGGGGAGGCTCTCTTGGGGCCCTGATGTAAGGGGGAGGCTCTCTGGGGGCCCTGATGTAAGGAGGAGGCTCTCTTGGGACCCTGATGTAAGGGGGAGGCTCTCTTGGGACCCTGATGTAAGGGGGAGGCTCTCTTGGGGCCCTGATGTAAGGGGGAGGCTCTCTGGGGGCCCTGATGTAAGGGGGAGGCTCTCTTGGGACCCTGATGTAAGGGGGAGGCTCTCTTGGGGCCCTGATGTAAGGGGGAGGCTCTCTGGGGGCCCTGATGTAAGGGGGAGGCTCTCTTGGGACCCTGATGTAAGGGGGAGGCTCTCTTGGGACCCTGATGTAAGGGGGAGGCTCTCTGGGGACCCTGATGTAAGGAGGGGCTCTCTGGGGACCCTGATGTAAGGAGGGGCTCCCTGGGGACCCTGTAAAGTGTATTATTCCCGCGCTACCATGTAGTCAGTATAGTACTAAGGGGAGAAACTGCTTGCACAGAATGGGGTCCAACCTGGCCCCTAATAGAGATATAAGCTAGCAAGTGGGTGTGGTGCTGCGCTAATCCTGGTAACTAAACAAATGCATGAGTGCAACCGTGCTACAATGTTGATGAGTCAGAGGCTAGTCGCCTAACGTGAACGTGGGGTGTGAATAATCATCAAACACCATTGTAAGAGAATAAAAATATAAATATACTCCGCCCAGTGTAAAAAGTGACTAAATTGGGTAAAAGTGTCCGGACTATAAAAATTGCAATAATAGCATTAACATAAACAGTTAAAAGGCATGCAGTGTCGGACTGTCTTTAGACACTTTTTGAGCACTTATTGTTTGCACTGGACACTTTTTTGCATTACCACAGGCATTGTGATCTCTCCGGACGTACAGTGTAACATTGCACTTTTTTGTTTTATTTTTATTTTTCTGGAAGTTGTATATTGTGCTATAAATGTTTTAGTCACCCACTTGCCTACATATGCACTATATGTTTAGTCCAACACTGCATGCCTTTTAACTGCTTATGTTAATGCTATTGGGGAGGGTTATTCCCGCGCTATCAGATATGGAAGCGGCTGAGGGTGAAAAAGCTGCATGCGCCGATTAAGGTAAACACCTGACCTTTTGAATAAATGTGTAAGTGGGTGGTGCTGCGCTAATCCTGAATGCAAGAACCAGTGTGGCTTAGGTGATAGACATCACTTATATCGCCAAAATAATAAATGGTAGAAATAAATGACACTGATGGTATTGGTATTAGGACTGATAAAGTGACTAGTAGTGCGTAAAGTATTCTGGATAAAAATAGTAACATAAATCGTGACAGAGATTGATAAATATATAGTATAGCATAAAACGTGACAAAGATAAGATGATAAGATAAAACACACATACTGAAGGGTAAATAACAGTGATAGTGATAGGGAGGAGTAGTCCCATCTATATGATGATCGGAGAGGAGTAATGCCATCGATATGGATTAGGGGGAGGCTCTCATATATATATATATATCGTTACATATCTGAATGCAGATCCCCCACTTACATCAGGGTCCCCAGGGATCCACCACCTACATCAGGGTTCCCAGAGAGCCCCCCTTACATCAGGGTCCTTAGAGAGCCTCCCCCTATATTATGGTCCCCAGAGATCCTCCCCTTACATCAGGGTCCCAAGAGAGCCTCCCTACTTATATTAGGGTCCTCAGAGCCCCCCTCATTACATCAGGGTCCCCAGAGAGCTCCCCTTAACATCAAGGTCCCCAGAGAGCCCCTCCTTGCATCAGGGTCCCCAGAGAGCCTCCCCCTACATAAGGGTCCCTAGAAAGCTTACCCTTGCATAAGGGTCCCCAGAGAGCCTCCCCCTACATTAGGGTCCCCAGAGATCCTCCCCTTACATCAGGGTCCTTAGAGAGCCTCCCCCTATATTAGGGTCCCCAGAGAGCCTCCCTCCTTACATCAGGGTCCCCAGGGATCCCCCCCCCTTACATCAGGGTCCCCAGGGATCCCCCCTACATTAGGGTCCCCAGAGAGCCCCCCTACATTAGGGTCCCCAGAGAGCCCCCCTACATTAGGGTCCCCAGAGAGCCCCCCTACATCAAGGTCCCCAGAGAGTCCCCTCCTTACGTCAGGGTCCCTAGAGACCCCTTTCCTTACATCAGGGTCCCCAGAGACCCCTTTCCTTACTTTAGGGTCCCCAGAGACGTAAGCTAGCAAGTGGGTGTGGTGCTGCGCTAATCCTGGTAACTAAACAAATGCATGAGTGCAACCGTGCTACAATGTTGATGAGTCAGAGGCTAGTCGCCTAACGTGAACGTGGGGTGTGAATAATCATCAAACACCATTGTAAGAGAATATAAATATAAATATACTCCGCCCAGTGTAAAAAGTGACTAAATTGGGTAAAAGTGTCCGGACTATAAAAATTGCAATAATAGCATTAGCATGTGTAAGTGGGTGGTGCTGCGCTAATCCTGAATGCAAGAACCAGTGTGGCTTAGGTGATAGACATCACTTATATCGCCAAAATAATAAATGGTAGAAATAAATGACACTGATGGTATTGGTATTAGGACTGATAAAGTGACTAGTAGTGCGTAAAGTATTCTGGATAAAAATAATAACATAAATCGTGACAGAGATTGATAAGATAAAACACACATACTGAAGGGTAAATAACAGTGATAATAAAGCTGGCTAAACATCAATATCTGACAGTAATCCTACATAAGGTGCATATTAGTTGGGGCTGTGTGCATCCACAGCTCAAAAGTGACAATGTGTACAGTGCAAACAATAAGTGCAATGTGAACAGTGAGAGCTCTCAACAGTGATCATCATATTGATGGGACTACTCCTCTCTGATCATCATATCGATGGCACTACTCCTCTCCGATCATCATATCGATGGCACTACTCCTCTCCGATCATCATATCGATGGGACTACTCCTCTCCGATCATCATATCGATGGCACTACTCCTCTCCGATCATCATATCGATGGGACTACTCCTCTCCGATCATCATATCGATGGCACTACTCCTCTCCGATCATCATATCGATGGGACTACTCCTCTCCGATCATCATATCGATGGCACTACTCCTCTCCGATCATCATATCGATGGGACTACTCCTCTCCGATCATCATATTGATGGGACTACTCCTCTCCGATCATCATATCGATGGCACTACTCCTCTCCGATCATCATATCGATGGGACTACTCCTCTCCGATCATCATATCGATGGCAATACTCCTCTCCGATCATCATATCGATGGGACTACTCCTCTCCGATCATCATATCGATGGGGCTACTCCTCTCCGATCATCATATCGATGGGACTACTCCTCTCCAATCATCATATTGATGGGACTACTCCTCTCCGATTATCATGTCGATGGGACTACTCCTCTCCGATCATCATATCGATGGTCCTACTCCTCTCCGATCATCATATCGATGGTCCTACTCCTCTTCGATCATCATATCGATGGCATTACTCCTCTCCGATCATCATATAGATGGGACTACTCCTCCCCGATCATCATATCGATGGCACTACTCCTCCCCGATCATCATATCAATGGCACTACTCCTCTCCAATCATTATATCGATGAGACTACTCCTCTCCGATCATCATATAGATGGCACTACTCCTCTCCGATCATCATATCGATGGCACTACTCCTCTCTAATCCATATCGATGGCACTACTCCTCTCCGATCATCATATCGATGGGACTAATCCTCTCTGATCATCCTATCGATGGCACTACTCCTCTCCAATCCATATCGATGGCACTACTCCTCTCCGATCATCATATCAATGGGACTAATCCTCTCCGATCATCATATCGATGGGACTACTCCTCTCCAATCCATATCGATGGGACTACTCCTCTCCGATCATCATATCGATGGCACTACTCCTCTCCGATCATCATATCGATGGCACTACTCCTCTCCGATCCATCATATCGATGGCACTACTCCTCTCCGATCATCATATCGATGGGACTACTCCTCTCCGATCATCATATCGATGGCAATACTCCTCTCCGATCATCATATCGATGGGACTACTCCTCTCCGATCATCATATCGATGGGGCTACTCCTCTCCGATCATCATATCGATGGGACTACTCCTCTCCGATCATCATATTGATGGGACTACTCCTCTCCGATCATCATATCGATGGGACTACTCCTCTCTGATCATAATATCGATGGGGCTACTCCTCTCTAATCCATATCGATGGCACTACTCCTCTCCGATCATCATATCGATGGCACTACTCCTCTCCGATCATCATATCGATGGCACTACTCCTCTCCGATCATATAGATGGCACTACTCCTCTCCGATCATCATATCGATGGCACTACTCCTCTCCGATCCATCATATCGATGGCACTACTCCTCTCCGATCATCATATCGATGGGACTACTCCTCTCCGATCATCATATCGATGGCAATACTCCTCTCCGATCATCATATCGATGGGACTACTCCTCTCCGATCATCATATCGATGGGGCTACTCCTCTCCGATCATCATATCGATGGGACTACTCCTCTCCGATCATCATATTGATGGGACTACTCCTCTCCGATTATCATGTCGATGGGACTACTCCTCTCTGATCATCATATCGATGGGACTACTCCTCTCTGATCATCATATCGATGGCACTACTCCTTCCCGATCATCATATAGATGGGACTACTCCTCTCCAATCATCATATCGATGGCACTACTCCTCCCCGATCATCATATCGATGGTCCTACTCCTCTTCGATCATCATATCGATGGCATTACTCCTCTCCGATCATCATATAGATGGGACTACTCCTCCCCGATCATCATATCGATGGCACTACTCCTCCCCGATCATCATATCGATGGCACTACTCCTCTCCAATCATTATATCGATGAGACTACTCCTCTCCGATCATCATATCGATGGAACTACCCCTCTCCGATCATCATATAGATGGCACTACTCCTCTCCAATCCATATCGATGGCACTACTCCTCTCCGATCATCATATCAATGGGACTAATCCTCTCCGATCATCATATCGATGGGACTACTCCTCTCCAATCCATATCGATGGGACTACTCCTCTCCGATCATCATATCGATGGCACTACTCCTCTCCGATCATCATATCGATGGCACTACTCATCCCCGATCATCATATCGATGGCACTACTCCTCTCCAATCATCATATCGATGGCACTACTCCTCTCCGATCATCATATCTATGGCACTACTCCTCTCCGATCATCATATCGATGGCACTATTTCTCCTCGATCATCATATCGATGGCACTACTCCTCTCCGATCATCATATCTATGGCACTACTCCTCTCCGATCATCATATCTATGGCACTACTCCTCCCCGATCATCATATCGATGGCACTACTCCTCTCCGATCATCATATCTATGGCACTACTCCTCTCCGATCATCATATCTATGGCACTACTCCTCCCCGATCATCATATCGATGGCACTATTCCTCCTCGATCATCATATCGATGGCACTACTCCTCCTCGATCATCATATCGATGGCACTATTCCTCCCCGATCATCATATCGATGGCACTATTCCTCCTCGATCATCATATCGATGGCACTACTCCTCTCCGATCATCATATCGATGACACTACTCCTCCTCAGTCCATGAGAATCATAGACATCTTTAGAGACACGTCTTCCTCCTCGTCTTGTCACCATGATGAATTCTGATGTTGGAGAGTCAGTGGTTGGTTGACCTCTCCTGGCCTGAGCTCTGGGCACTAATCATTTGTGGGAAGGCAGAGGCACGATGTGGGAAATTATTCCGGCAGTGATCCATCCGTCATCATTTCTAACTCTTCTGATCTCCTCAGGGTGGGACATGGACCTTCAAGAGAACCTGTCACCCTCAGACAGCAGACACATTTCTGGAGGACACAAGATTGGAGATAATCATTTCTATGGGGAAACCTTTGGTGCCTCAGGTGTCTGTGGAGTTCATTGATTTACAATGTCATTATTTGTTCATCCAATCACTGAAGTCTCATCTCAGACTCTACTTAGGAGTTGTTTTTAATAGGCTGATATCTGCAGCTTTCATTACAATAATCCCTGGTGATCCCTCCATGAAGATCCCTGATCATGCCCTACCTGTTGTACGTGACAACACTTGGTCCCTTTCTACTACTTGCTGTCCTTTGTTGTCACCCTCAGGAAATCCCCCCTGAGAAATGCCATGCAGCCATCACTGGAGTGCATGTAGACAGGAAGTGGCCACAAAGAGGCTGCAGGAGATCAGCAGCACTGAGATGTAACATTGGACGAAAAAAAAAGTGAAAACAGGATTTGAATAAAGCAATGGTTTATGCTGCGGATTGCGTTAGTGAAATGATATGACATTTACTCATCTTCTGATTAAATAGCACAGAGTAAAGCTGCTGTGACAGCGAACGTTAACTACATGACCTAAATTATCAGATAAAGATAAAGACCGCCGAGTGAATAGAACTTGTAAAATCATTTACACTCCGCTGTCAGCCGCAAAATACTCTGTGGTTTGCTGAAGTGGTCTCTAACAGAGACGAGAAGAATAAGAACCGTCTGCCCACACACCATCATCTCACCTCTCCATAGGCTCCATCCTCCCTACAACTCCGCAACAATGTATCCTCATCACAGATCCATTGTAAGAACAACATACAAATCTTCACTCTCTCCGTCCTCGGGAACTCCGTGTGATCCTCATACTGCCGGCATCACTACATAGATAGGAAGGGAGATTCCATCTACTGGTTTTAACAGGTTTACATGGATGGATGGATGTATGGATGGATGTATGGATGGATGGAGATATGGATAGACGAATGGAGACATGGATGGATGGATGGATGGATGGAGACATGGATGGAGGGATGGATGAAGGCATGGATGGATGGAGATATGGATAGATGGATGGAAACATGGATGAATGGAGACATGGATGGATGGATGGATGGATGGATGGATGGAGACATGGATGGATGGAGACATGGATGGATGGAGATATGGATAGATGGATAGAGACTTGGATAGATGAATGGAAACATGGATGAATGGAGACATGGATGGATGGATGGATGGATGGAGACATGGATGGATGGAGACATGGATGGATGGAGATATGGATAGATGGATAGAGACTTGGATAGATGAATGGAAACATGGATGGATGGAGACATGGATGGAGGGATGGAGACATGGGTGGATGGAGACATGGATGGATGGATGGAGACATGGATGGAGGGATGGATAGATGGAGACATGGATGCATGGATGGAGACATGGATGGATGGATGGAGGGATGGAGACATGGGTGGATGGAGACATGGATGGATGGATGGAGACATGGATAGATGGAGACATGGATGGATGGAGACATGGATGGATGGATGGATGGATGGATGGATGGATGGATGGAGACATGGATGGAGGGAT
The DNA here is from genome assembly GCA_037952835.1 of Lithobates septentrionalis. Classification (NCBI taxonomy): domain Eukaryota; kingdom Metazoa; phylum Chordata; class Amphibia; order Anura; family Ranidae; genus Lithobates; species Lithobates septentrionalis. The sequence continues at coordinate 183,067 of JBBDGP010003301.1, read as the reverse complement.
GGATGAAGGCATGGATGGATGGAGATATGGATAGATGGATGGAAACATGGATGAATGGAGACATGGATGGATGGACGGATGGATGGTTGGATGGAGACATGGATGGATGGAGACATGGATGGATGGAGATATGGATAGATGGATAGAGACTTGGATAGATGAATGGAAACATGGATGAATGGAGACATGGATGGATGGATGGATGGATGGATGGATGGATGGAGACATGGATGGATGGAGACATGGATGGATGGAGATATGGATAGATGGATAGAGACTTGGATAGATGAATGGAAACATGGATGGATGGAGACATGGATGGAGGGATGGATGGAGACATGGATGGAGGGATGGAGACATGGGTGGATGGAGACATGGATGGATGGATGGATGGAGACATGGATGGAGGGATGGAGACATGGGTGGATGGAGACATGGATGGATGGATGGAGACATGGATGGAGGGATGGATAGATGGAGACATGGATGGATGGATGGATGGAGACATGCATGGAGGGATGGAGGGATGGATAGATGGAGACATGGATGGATGGATGGAGACATGGATGGAGGGATGGATAGATGGAGACATGGATGGATGGATGGATGGAGACATGCATGGAGGGATGGAGGGATGGATAGATGGAGACATGGATGGATGGATGGAGACATGGATGGATGGAGACATGGATGGATGGATGGAGACATGGATGGATGGATGGAGACATGGATGGATGGAGACATGGATGGAGGGATGGATAGATGGAGACATGGATGGATGGATGGAGACATGGATGGATGGGGGAGTTTGCTTTGAATCCCGATTCTGTGCTACTTGATTACCTGCTACTAACTCAGATTGTTATCTGCTTGACTCCTGAACGTGAACCCAGCTTGTTGATAGACCTCGCTTCCATCTGACCTTCCATGTATGATTTGGCTTGGCTCTTGGCTTCTCTACTATCTCCAGCTATTCTGCTTCCCTGTATATGACCTCGGCTTGGCTCCAGACCACATTTCTCATCCTGGCTGCCTACCTATATAAAACCTCAGATCAGTTCTAATGCCGCGTACACACGGTCGTACTTTTCGTCTACAAAAGTCAGACAGCCTGTCCGACAGACTTCCGACAGACTTCCGGCAGACTTTCGACGGACTTGCGGCGGACTTTCTAACGAACAGACTTGCCTACACACGATCACACAAAAGTCCGTCGAATTCTTACGTGATGACGTACACCGGACTAAAATAAGGAAGTTCATAGCCAGTAGCCAATAGCTGCCCTAGCGTGGGTTTTTGTCCGTCGGACTAGCATACAGACGAGCGGATTTTTCGACCAGACTCGAGTCCGTCGGAAAGTTTTAAAGCATGTTTCAAATCTAAAGTACGTCGGATTTGAGGCTAAAAAAGTACGTTGAAAGTCCGGAGAAGCCCACACACGATCGGATTACCAGCCAGCTTTAGTCCGTCAGCGTCCGTTGGACTTTTGTAGACGAAAAGTACGACCGTGTGTACGCGGCATTAGACAATGTTTTTTTCTACCTACTTGCGCAGGACTTTGGCACTACTAACTTCTAGACCTGCCCTACATGCTTTCCTCACATGATTGCTCCATGGGTATACAGAGTGCCAGCTACTTGACACCATTGTAAAGTTATCCTTACAATTTTTTATTTTTTTTATCAATACTCTATGTCAGGACCTAGATCACCTGCTGGTGGCACTATGCTTCCCAGAGTGGAAGGCTGTAGTTCTAGTGGCCACCAGCAGGTGTCTCCCAGCAGTCAGCAGATCCCTGTAATCAGGCTCCACCTGCTGCTGGCTGCTGGGAGGGTATTTATTCCCTCCTCTACTATTAGACTTTGCTGCAGTGTTTTGCTTTGCTCACCAGATCCTGTTTGCCATTTGTCCTGACCCTGATTCTGATCTTGCTTTTGCATTGTACCTATACCCTGTACCCTGCTGCCTTGTACCCACTGACCCTTGTCCCTGATCCCAGTCCTTGTTCCCCCCTTTCTTGCAGCTCTGGTGTTACCCTGTTTATCTGTGTTCCCCATTTTGTATGTATTGTAATATAGTTGGTTTGTTAGGTATTTTGTCCTTGAGCTGTGGTCACTTGTATCTTCATGTTTTCTGGTGTTTGGATGTATTTTGTTTTACTATTAATACATTTACTTTCCTATATATATATATACACACACACATACAGTCTGGTCTCCTGGTGTAGCCAAGCAGATTTGACCATCCCTGCTGCTGATTCCTGACATTCTCATGAAAAAGCGTAAATACTATTTCTATATCTCCTATGCGGTACGAAGTCCTGAAGTTTTCTGGCAGCACCGATGACCCTTTGATCCCCTGAAACATGTTGGCTTTTCACTAAATGTGGTTTTAATAAAATCTACTGCTGGACTTCACTAAACGCTTCCGGCACCTTCCTTCCGACAAACTATTGAATACAAATCCTGGTGGCAGTAAAGAAATGGACTTCAGTTGAACCATTCTGGTAATGACCTCATTTCGTGATACAATAAAAGCCAACTAGGAGATCCAGATCTTGTTTGAATAGACACAATTATGATTGATTTAGCGGCTGGGGAACAGATATGAGCCTTAAGCTTCAGAATGAGAAGACAAGGACGGTGATGAGTTGTGTTGTCAGGTACATCTCTGTCTAGTATTGGAGGTAAAGCAGCTTCTCTCCGCCCGCAGGCATGGACAACCTTCAGACCTCCACTAGGTACATATTTCACAGTCACATCCTGATGGCTTTGCTTCAACTTCATAAATATACAACTAACTTCTTCCCTTCCTACAGATCCTGAGATGAGATCAGTAATGTTCAGCACAGGCACTATGAGGATGGGGGGGGGGAATCAGAAGAAGGTCATTGGGATGCAGAAGGAAGAGCATTAGAAGTAGGATGGGGGGGGGGGGGGGGGTAGAGTTGGGAGTTCGTTTAGAGTTGGATTTTTGGGAGATATGAAGATCCACAAGTTATCCAGTTATGTATTAAAAGAAAACACTATTTTTAAAGTGAATTATTCATGAAAATGAAAGATCCAGCAGGAGATAAGGTCAGCTGATAAGAGACAGACTCACACAGAAAGATAAGCAACAAGACACAGAAATACAAGTAAAAGAAAAAAAAAGATAGAAAAAAAAAGAAAAAGTAAAAGGCTACCATGCAGTGGCGTTACTAGGGTTGGTGTCACCCGGTGCGGAAAAAATTGGTGTCACTCCCCTTCCACCAACTATAGTCCCCCCTCAGTACAGACCCCCCTCTCTCAGTACAGACCCCCCTCTCTCAGTATAGACCCCCCACTAAGTACAGACCCCCTTTCCTCAGTACAGACCCCCCATCAGTATAGACACCTCCCTCAGTAAAGACCCACCCCATCAGTATAGACACCTCCCTCAGTGCAGACCCCCCCATCAGTATAGACCCCCCATCAGTGCAGCCTCTCCCATCAGTATAGACCCCTTTAGTGGAGACCCCCCCATCAGTATAGACACCCCCCTCAGTGCAGACCCCTCATCAGTATAGACACCCCCATCAGTGCAGACCCTCCCATCAGTATAGACCCCCTTAGTGCAGACCCTCCCATCAGTATATACACCCCCCATCTCAGTGCAGACCCCCTCCATTAGTATAGAAACCCCCTCTCAGTGCAGATCCCCATCAGTATAGACACCTCCCTCAGTAAAGACCTCCCCATCAGTATAGACACACCCTCAGTGCAGACCCCCCTCATCAGTATAGACCCCCTTAGTGCAGACCCCCCTCATCAGTATAGACACCCCCCTCAGTGCAGACCCCCCTCATCAGCATAGACCCCCTTAGTGCAGACCCTCATCAGTATATACACCCCCCATCTCAGTGCAGACCCCCTCCATTAGTATAGACACCCCCCCTCAGTGCAGACTCCCCCATCAGTATAGACCTCCTCAATGCAGACCCCACCATTAGTACAGACACCCCCCAATCAGTATAAACACCACCCCAATGCAGACCCCCATTAGTATAGACACCCCCTCCCCCTCAGTACAGACCTCCCCATCAGTATAGACACCCCCTCCCCCTCAGTGCAGACCTCCCCATCAGTATAGACACCCCCTCTGCCCTCCCATAGTGCCCCCACATGTCCATCTAGACTACACATAGTAAAGTGTACAAACCTCGGAACAGTTCAGACGGATACACACAGCGGTGTCCCTCGGTCTCCTCCTCCTGTGTGGATGTGGGAGGAGGAGGAGGAGGCGGCTTTGGTCCACTCCACTGAGGGACACAAGATATCTGAGAGGCGCAGATTAGTGTAGGGCAGCGGGCAGTGTAAGCGGTGCCACTACTCGCGGGTGTTGCCTGGGTGCATCCGCCTAGCGACGTCACTGCTACCATAATTCACACCAATAGATTTGCGCTTACTCAAAATAATCAAAAGGATATGAGCAGCTAACACCACAACTAGAATCGTTGCCACATAGGTAAATAATAAATAAAAAATGTGTAGCGCTATTAAGACGAGATAACTTGAAACTGATAAAGAAAAGTCTATACCCAAAGTATGATATGCACCAATAAAGGTAACACATATAAAATCAAAAATGAAAATTAAAAGATGTAACAGATAAACAGTTGGGACTGGATGGGTCACTACCCAAAACGTGAGGTGAGGAGCGCCTTCACCAGTATATAGCAGAAACAGTCACAGAGGTTGATAATCTGCAGTCAATCAACAAGTCTCATCACTAGATAGGATGTTCCATTCATGAACACCACCATTCACCACTGTGTCTCCAAAACATACAGTGTGCTTAGATGTAATAGATGGGGGCTTACCGGAGGGTTTGAACCCAAAACAGCGTATACTGTTAGGGTCAAACCAACTTTTATTGCACCCTGGCAATGGTGGGAAGATCTTTGACAGCCTGGAGATGTTGAATAGGGATGTTCTAATGATGCATCTTCTCCATAGGTATTAATGGATCTCTCCACGCAGGGTTCATAAAAGGCACAAAAAGGGGACTACATAGTGTGATACCGTAGATACCGTTTTTATTGTATAAAAAGGAAATACACTTACATGATGAAGTAGATAAAAGCGCTTGTACGTAAAAAAGGGGCGGCAGTGGAGTCCTCCCGACGCGTTTCGTCTGAGTAGACTTCGTCTTGGGGTACCCTCCACTGCAGCCCGACTCCTTAATATAGGCCCTATGTTCATTATGATGTGACTCCAGCCCGTTCAATTACAGAAATCTGCACTTCCGGGTTGCCCAAGATGGCGGACCCGCGTGCGTTCCAGGCCTCGTCTTGGTGGGTGTATTGTGCGCTCCACCGACCGAAGACAAAGGCCTGATGTTCCCCATGTGTTAAATTTGCTCAATTGTTCAAGAGCCCTTATTATCTTGAAAACATCCTACGTTTGTAATGTAATACTTTATAAGTAGTTATAAGTAATAGCTCGTCTCAACCTTTATGTAGCGATGGGTCTATAATGATCTCGTGACGCTGTGGTGTCACGGCCCGGAAGCGGAACTCCTCGTATGGAGCTCATCACTTGCGTTCCACAAGTGATTAGCCCGAAGATCCCGGCTCTCAGCTGATCTCGCGATGTGACGCGGTGACGTCACGACGCAAATGCGGAACTTCAATGTAGATCACAACGCTTGCATTCCACTGGTGGTTCATAGCAAACCAGCCAGTTAAGATTGACACTAATGTGAATGGCTTGCATTCCAGTTCGTGAATGAAGAGCCGGAAGCAAGTGATTCACCCAATCCTATGCATCGAATAGAGGTACCATGATAATTGTGGGAAGGGCTTGATCTAGCTAGATCGTATGTAAAATTTATAAATGAAATTCCCAAAAATAAATGGATGCAAGAAATTGCGTGTATATGAACCATATATGTTTGACGAATTAAATGAGCTGGATTCACATACATCTACACATTTTTAACATTTATGACCTCTGTATTTAAAAACATATAGAGAGCAATACCAGATCTTACCCTTAGGTAAGTGCATCCGGCATATAAAATATACAACTTAAAATTAAAATTAAAAATAAAATTGTCAAAAAATTTTTTTTTATATATATCCTTTTTTTTTATTTTTTATAGTCCTTTATGATTCGTCTAGAAAGGCATTAACGTCTATCTCGACGTTAAGCCCTAAAGGAGAAAAAGTCTGCAGCTCATACGCCCAGTACATTTCGAGGCGGGATACTCCCCTTGTTTTGGCACCCCCTCTCCAGGGTGGTGTATATTTGTCGATAATAGCAAACTGCGATCCCTCTGGGTTCCCCCCATGGCATTCCTTGTAGTGTCTCGGGACCGTGTGTTTGGGGTCCCTGCTTTTAATAAGGGCGATGTGTTCCCCCACCCTAATCGAAAATGTCCTAGTGGTACGGCCTATATACTGTTTGAGGCAGGGGCAAGTGATGAGATACACTACATATCTTGTGCTACATGTACAGAAAGGTTTTATGGTGTATCTTTTTCCTGTCACTGTGGAGGCAAACTCAGTAATTTTGCGTGTTCTAACGGCATTGTACTGGCACACCGTACATTTCCTACAAGGAAAAAAGCCCGTCCAGTCGTGGAAGAAAGAGGGGCGGGTGGGGGGATTTATAATGTTGGGGGCTATCCGTGCTTTTAAGGAGGGTACGCCTCTAAAGATAACATTAGCTTCTTCTGGGATAAGTGGACCCAGAATGCTGTCTTGCTTTAGGACACCCCAGTGTTTCCTCATGATGTTTTTGATTTGTCTATACTGCGTTGAAAAAGTAGTTAGCATGGCCCACCTGAACCTCCCATCAGACTCTCTTTTGGGTTTGATTTCTAGTAGGGATTTCCTGTCAATGTTGATCGTCTTTTGGATCTCTTGGTCAAGGTCATCCATGTCATAACCTTTATCAATAAACCTAGATTTTAAAATTCTGGCCTGTTCAAGAAATACCTCCGTTTCAGTGCAATTCCGTCGGAGTCTCAAGAATTGGCTCCGAGGGACCGCATTAAGCCATGAAACATGGTGACAGCTATCAACAGGTATGAACCCGTTGCAGTCTGTGGGTTTAAAATAGGTGCTGAACTTAAATTCTTTATTGATAATCTCTATCTGTAGGTCCAAAAAGTGAATTTTAGTTTCGCTGGCTTCGTAGGACAGGGATATACCTCTGTCATTGGCGTTCAAACTCACAAAGAATTTGTCAAGTGTTTCCATGGTGCCATTCCATAGGAGAAGGATGTCGTCTATGTACCTGGTCCATAAAACCAAAGAATTGGTTTCATGGACATAGACGACATCCTCCTCCCACTTCGCCATAAACAGGTTCGCGAGACTGGGCGCGAACTTAGCCCCCATAGCGACTCCCCGTTGTTGGAGGTAAAAATTGTGGTTAAACCAAAAATAATTGTGTTTAGCCGCGAACTCTAGTAACTCAACAAGATAGTCACATTGAAAAGCAGCCAGAGAGTGTTCCTGAGACAAAAAATATTTGACAGCATCAATGCCCTTATCGTGTGGTATGGACGTGTACAATGATGCCACGTCCGCTGTGGCCATGATGTAACCCTCCTGTAAAGTGATGTTTTCAAGGAGTCTAATTGTAGAGCTGGTGTCTTTCAAGTATGAAGGTGTTTTCTTAACTAAGGGCTGTAGGAAAAAATCTATATATTTGCCAACTCTGGCAGTAATGGAATTTATACCACTAACAATTGGTCTGCCAGGGGGGCAAACTGGATCCTTATGGACTTTCGGCAGATAGTATATGGTGGGGATTCGGGGTGCTGTAGGAATCAGAAAGTCTCTCTCTCTTTTGTTCAGGATCCTGGATTCATAGCCCTTTGAAACAAGCTCTTGTAGTTTCTGTTTATAATTATGTGTGGGATTGTTAGGCAACAACCGGTAGGTCCCTGGTTCGTTCAAAATACGATGCATTTCTGCTTCGTATTGGCTCTTATCTAAAATCACTATGCCCCCCCCTTTATCTGCTGGACGGACCACCAGATCTTTGCGTGCGCACAAAGACTCTAAACCACCTTTCAACAGTGGGGGATAGTGAATGCGTTTGATTGGTAACCTAGCTAGATCATGTAGGACAAGGTCCCTGAAGATTTTTACAGCAGGCGCTGTAGGGACCGGGGGGGAAAAAAGGGAAGGATTAGATAAACCAGAATGAACGGTTCCTGATGTAGCTGCTGGGTAATCAGTGCGTACTGGATTGGATACCAAATACCTCTGTATATTGACCTTACGGATGTATTTATGAACATCCATGAACGTGTGGAACTTATCAAGTTTTCTGGGGGGAGCGTATTTAAGACCTTTGTCTAATAAGGATAGTTCTGCTTCCGTGAGGGTTTGGGAACTTAGATTATAGACACCTTGACCTTTTAAAGTCTTTGTCTTTTTTGTATTTTTGGTTTAACCACAATTTTTACCTCCAACAACGGGGAGTCGCTATGGGGGCTAAGTTCGCGCCCAGTCTCGCGAACCTGTTTATGGCGAAGTGGGAGGAGGATGTCGTCTATGTCCATGAAACCAATTCTTTGGTTTTATGGACCAGGTACATAGACGACATCCTTCTCCTATGGAATGGCACCATGGAAACACTTGACGAATTCTTTGTGAGTTTGAACGCCAATGACAGAGGTATATCCCTGTCCTACGAAGCCAGCGAAACTAAAATTCACTTTTTGGACCTACAGATAGAGATTATCAATAAAGAATTTAAGTTCAGCACCTATTTTAAACCCACAGACCGCAACGGGTTCATACCTGTTGATAGCTGTCACCATGTTTCATGGCTTAATGCGGTCCCTCGGAGCCAATTCTTGAGACTCCGACGGAATTGCACTGAAACGGAGGTATTTCTTGAACAGGCCAGAATTTTAAAATCTAGGTTTATTGATAAAGGTTATGACATGGATGACCTTGACCAAGAGATCCAAAAGACGATCAACATTGACAGGAAATCCCTACTAGAAATCAAACCCAAAAGAGAGTCTGATGGGAGGTTCAGGTGGGCCATGCTAACTACTTTTTCAACGCAGTATAGACAAATCAAAAACATCATGAGGAAACACTGGGGTGTCCTAAAGCAAGACAGCATTCTGGGTCCACTTATCCCAGAAGAAGCTAATGTTATCTTTAGAGGCGTACCCTCCTTAAAAGGACGGATAGCCCCCAACATTATAAATCCCCCCACCCGCCCCTCTTTCTTCCACGACTGGACGGGCTTTTTTCCTTGTAGGAAATGTACGGTGTGCCAGTACAATGCCGTTAGAACACGCAAAATTACTGAGTTTGCCTCCACAGTGACAGGAAAAAGATACACCATAAAACCTTTCTGTACATGTAGCACAAGATATGTAGTGTATCTCATCACTTGCCCCTGCCTCAAACAGTATATAGGCCGTACCACTAGGACATTTTCGATTAGGGTGGGGGAACACATCGCCCTTATTAAAAGCAGGGACCCCAAACACACGGTCCCGAGACACTACAAGGAATGCCATGGGGGGAACCCAGAGGGATCGCAGTTTGCTATTATCGACAAATATACACCACCCTGGAGAGGGGGTGCCAAAACAAGGGGAGTATCCCGCCTCGAAATGTACTGGGCGTATGAGCTGCAGACTTTTTCTCCTTTAGGGCTTAACGTCGAGATAGACGTTAATGCCTTTCTAGACGAATCATAAAGGACTATAAAAAATAAAAAAAAGGATATATATAAAAAAAATTTTTTTGACAATTTAATTTTAATTTTAAGTTGTATATTTTATATGCCGGATGCACTTACCTAAGGGTAAGATCTGGTATTGCTCTCTATATGTTTTTAAATACAGAGGTCATAAATGTTAAAAATGTGTAGATGTATGTGAATCCAGCTCATTTAATTCGTCAAACATATATGGTTCATATACACGCAATTTCTTGCATCCATTTATTTTTGGGAATTTCATTTATAAATTTTACATACGACCTAGCTAGATCAAGCCCTTCCCACAATTATCATGGTACCTCTATTCGATGCATAGGATTGGGTGAATCACTTGCTTCCGGCTCTTCATTCACGAACTGGAATGCAAGCCATTCACATTAGTGTCAATCTTAACTGGCTGGTTTGCTATGAACCACCAGTGGAATGCAAGCGTTGTGATCTACATTGAAGTTCCGCATTTGCGTCGTGACGTCACCGCGTCACATCGCGAGATCAGCTGAGAGCCGGGATCTTCGGGCTAATCACTTGTGGAACGCAAGTGATGAGCTCCATACGAGGAGTTCCGCTTCCGGGCCGTGACACCACAGCGTCACGAGATCATTATTGACCCATCGCTACATAAAGGTTGAGACGAGCTATTACTTATAACTACTTATAAAGTATTACATTACAAACGTAGGATGTTTTCAAGATAATAAGGGCTCTTGAACAATTGAGCAAATTTAACACATGGGGAACATCAGGCCTTTGTCTTCGGTCGGTGGAGCGCACAATACACCCACCAAGACGAGGCCTGGAACGCACGCGGGTCCGCCATCTTGGGCAACCCGGAAGTGCAGATTTCTGTAATTGAACGGGCTGGAGTCACATCATAATGAACATAGGGCCTATATTAAGGAGTCGGGCTGCAGTGGAGGGTACCCCAAGACGAAGTCTACTCAGACGAAACGCGTCGGGAGGACTCCACTGCCGCCCCTTTTTTACGTACAAGCGCTTTTATCTACTTCATCATGTAAGTGTATTTCCTTTTTATACAATAAAAACGGTATCTACGGTATCACACTATGTAGTCCCCTTTTTGTGCCTTTTATGAACCCTGCGTGGAGAGATCCATTAATACCTATGGAGAAGATGCATCATTAGAACATCCCTATTCAACATCTCCAGGCTGTCAAAGATCTTCCCACCATTGCCAGGGTGCAATAAAAGTTGGTTTGACCCTAACAGTATACGCTGTTTTGGGTTCAAACCCTCCGGTAAGCCCCCATCTATTACATCTAAGCACACTGTATGTTTTGGAGACACAGTGGTGAATGGTGGTGTTCATGAATGGAACATCCTATCTAGTGATGAGACTTGTTGATTGACTGCAGATTATCAACCTCTGTGACTGTTTCTGCTATATACTGGTGAAGGCGCTCCTCACCTCACGTTTTGGGTAGTGACCCATCCAGTCCCAACTGTTTATCTGTTACATCTTTTAATTTTCATTTTTGATTTTATATGTGTTACCTTTATTGGTGCATATCATACTTTGGGTATAGACTTTTCTTTATCAGTTTCAAGTTATCTCGTCTTAATAGCGCTACACATTTTTTATTTATTATTTACCTATGTGGCAACGATTCTAGTTGTGGTGTTAGCTGCTCATATCCTTTTGATTATTTTGAGTAAGCGCAAATCTATTGGTGTGAATTTTGGTGTACATATTTAGAATTATTATTTTTGCTGCTGCTCCGTGGAATCATTCCACTATGGATGTGTTTGACTACCGGGCCTCACGTAGGGTTAACCCTGAGGGAGTATTCATTGCAACCAGTAGCGACACAGAGATTGGAGGATTGTTCCTCAGACTTAAAAATGTTATGACAACCGAACTCCACCTACAATGGGATTTGGTTTTTTTACAGCAATACATTACAGAGCAAATGGTCCCTAGAAGCCTCCGTTGGGAAGTTCAACCCCAACAGGGTGAAACAGATCTGGACTCATGGTTTAAGTATTTCAATGACGCAGGCATCAACTTTCTACAGTTACTTATATCTAAGAAAAGTATCAGACTTCAGACCATAGACAGAGAAATTAAAGATCTGAGGGATAAACTCGCAATCCATAAGAATTCTCAGGAGTATAATTCCCTCTCCTCTAACCTTTTGGGACATTTAGAGAAAGAGGAACGTGACCAAAAGATAAAAAAGCAAAAGAAATACTCCAGGGATGTAGGAGACTATAAGAACCATACAGTGTTCGGGTGGCAAAAACTTCTTCAAGTTGCCCCACCTATGGAGGTCTCCTCTAATACTACCGAGGGCACGTTTCCAACAGGCAGTTTTCCAACTCTGAATGCCACCACTGCACTATCCCAGCCCATGGGGGCCCACTCTCAGAGTCGCGGCCCTCAGAGGAATGGAACTAAACGTGGGGGGGTATCTCACGTATCCCAGCCGCGGGTACAACATTATAGCCCTCAAACTCCTCATAGAGGTAGAAACAATCTCAGAGGAAGGAGGGGGGGTAGGGGCACTACCCATAATAGGATGCAACATTCAGATACCCTCTCTCAATATGCCCCATACCACCCTTCCCCCAGACAATACAGACCTGGCCACAACTTTCAGCGGAGAGAGGAACCCTATCATCATTACTCCTCCCCCATACGCACCCAGAATAGGTTCTCACCTCTTAGGGAGATCTATAGCCCCGAACGCAGAAGAGATGATTATGATCAATCTCCATATATACACAACCCCTACACACATGGGAATCAGTTTTTTCGCGAGGCCCCACACTCGAGAAAACGAGGCCCAGATCAAAGAGAGGGTGTAGAGGGGGGAGGAGATTACAAAGAAGAAAAAAGACAAAGACTTTAAAAGGTCAAGGTGTCTATAATCTAAGTTCCCAAACCCTCACGGAAGCAGAACTATCCTTATTAGACAAAGGTCTTAAATACGCTCCCCCCAGAAAACTTGATAAGTTCCACACGTTCATGGATGTTCATAAATACATCCGTAAGGTCAATATACAGAGGTATTTGGTATCCAATCCAGTACGCACTGATTACCCAGCAGCTACATCAGGAACCGTTCATTCTGGTTTATCTAATCCTTCCCTTTTTTCCCCCCCGGTCCCTACAGCGCCTGCTGTAAAAATCTTCAGGGACCTTGTCCTACATGATCTAGCTAGGTTACCAATCAAACGCATTCACTATCCCCCACTGTTGAAAGGTGGTTTAGAGTCTTTGTGCGCACGCAAAGATCTGGTGGTCCGTCCAGCAGATAAAGGGGGGGGCATAGTGATTTTAGATAAGAGCCAATACGAAGCAGAAATGCATCGTATTTTGAACGAACCAGGGACCTACCGGTTTTTGCCTAACAATCCCACACATAATTATAAACAGAAACTACAAGAGCTTGTTTCAAAGGGCTATGAATCCAGGATCCTGAACAAAAGAGAGAGAGACTTTCTGATTCCTACAGCACCCCGAATCCCCACCATATACTATCTGCCGAAAGTCCATAAGGATCCAGTTTGCCCCCCTGGCAGACCAATTGTTAGTGGTATAAATTCCATTACTGCCAGAGTTGGCAAATATATAGATTTTTTCCTACAGCCCTTAGTTAAGAAAACACCTTCATACTTGAAAGACACCAGCTCTACAATTAGACTCCTTGAAAACATCACTTTACAGGAGGGTTACATCATGGCCACAGCGGACGCGGCATCATTGTACACGTCCATACCACACGATAAGGGCATTGATGCTGTCAAATATTTTTTGTCTCAGGAACACTCTCTGGCTGCTTTTCAATGTGACTATCTTGTTGAGTTACTAGAGTTCGCGGCTAAACACAATTATTTTTGGTTTAACCACAATTTTTACCTCCAACAACGGGGAGTCGCTATGGGGGCTAAGTTCGCGCCCAGTCTCGCGAACCTGTTTATGGCGAAGTGGGAGGAGGATGTCGTCTATGTCCATGAAACCAATTCTTTGGTTTTATGGACCAGGTACATAGACGACATCCTTCTCCTATGGAATGGCACCATGGAAACACTTGACGAATTCTTTGTGAGTTTGAACGCCAATGACAGAGGTATATCCCTGTCCTACGAAGCCAGCGAAACTAAAATTCACTTTTCGGACCTACAGATAGAGATTATCAATAAAGAATTTAAGTTCAGCACCTATTTTAAACCCACAGACCGCAACGGGTTCATACCTGTTGATAGCTGTCACCATGTTTCATGGCTTAATGCGGTCCCTCGGAGCCAATTCTTGAGACTCCGACGGAATTGCACTGAAACGGAGGTATTTCTTGAACAGGCCAGAATTTTAAAATCTAGGTTTATTGATAAAGGTTATGACATGGATGACCTTGACCAAGAGATCCAAAAGACGATCAACATTGACAGGAAATCCCTACTAGAAATCAAACCCAAAAGAGAGTCTGATGGGAGGTTCAGGTGGGCCATGCTAACTACTTTTTCAACGCAGTATAGACAAATCAAAAACATCATGAGGAAACACTGGGGTGTCCTAAAGCAAGACAGCATTCTGGGTCCACTTATCCCAGAAGAAGCTAATGTTATCTTTAGAGGCGTACCCTCCTTAAAAGGACGGATAGCCCCCAACATTATAAATCCCCCCACCCGCCCCTCTTTCTTCCACGACTGGACGGGCTTTTTTCCTTGTAGGAAATGTACGGTGTGCCAGTACAATGCCGTTAGAACACGCAAAATTACTGAGTTTGCCTCCACAGTGACAGGAAAAAGATACACCATAAAACCTTTCTGTACATGTAGCACAAGATATGTAGTGTATCTCATCACTTGCCCCTGCCTCAAACAGTATATAGGCCGTACCACTAGGACATTTTCGATTAGGGTGGGGGAACACATCGCCCTTATTAAAAGCAGGGACCCCAAACACACGGTCCCGAGACACTACAAGGAATGCCATGGGGGGAACCCAGAGGGATCGCAGTTTGCTATTATCGACAAATATACACCACCCTGGAGAGGGGGTGCCAAAACAAGGGGAGTATCCCGCCTCGAAATGTACTGGGCGTATGAGCTGCAGACTTTTTCTCCTTTAGGGCTTAACGTCGAGATAGACGTTAATGCCTTTGTAGACGAATCATAAAGGACTATAAAAAATAAAAAAAAGGATATATATAAAAAAAATTTTTTTGACAATTTAATTTTAATTTTAAGTTGTATATTTTATATGCCGGATGCACTTACCTAAGGGTAAGATCTGGTATTGCTCTCTATATGTTTTTAAATACAGAGGTCATAAATGTTAAAAATGTGTAGATGTATGTGAATCCAGCTCTTTTAATTCGTCAAACATATATGGTTCATATACACGCAATTTCTTGCATCCATTTATTTTTGGGAATTTCATTTATAAATTTTACATACGATCTAGCTAGATCAAGCCCTTCCCACAATTATCATGGTACCTCTATTCGATGCATAGGATTGGGTGAATCACTTGCTTCCGGCTCTTCATTCACGAACTGGAATGCAAGCCATTCACATTAGTGTCAATCTTAACTGGCTGGTTTGCTATGAACCACCAGTGGAATGCAAGCGTTGTGATCTACATTGAAGTTCCGCATTTGCGTCGTGACGTCACCGCGTCACATCGCGAGATCAGCTGAGAGCCGGGATCTTCGGGCTAATCACTTGTGGAACGCAAGTGATGAGCTCCATACGAGGAGTTCCGCTTCCGGGCCGTGACACCACAGCGTCACGAGATCATTATAGACCCATCGCTACATAAAGGTTGAGACGAGCTATTACTTATAACTACTTATAAAGTATTACATTACAAACGTAGGATGTTTTCAAGATAATAAGGGCTCTTGAACAATTGAGCAAATTTAACACATGGGGAACATCAGGCCTTTGTCTTCGGTCGGTGGAGCGCACAATACACCCACCAAGACGAGGCCTGGAACGCACGCGGGTCCGCCATCTTGGGCAACCCGGAAGTGCAGATTTCTGTAATTGAACGGGCTGGAGTCACATCATAATGAACATAGGGCCTATATTAAGGAGTCGGGCTGCAGTGGAGGGTACCCCAAGACGAAGTCTACTCAGACGAAACGCGTCGGGAGGACTCCACTGCCGCCCCTTTTTTACGTACAAGCGCTTTTATCTACTTCATCATGTAAGTGTATTTCCTTTTTATACAATAAAAACGGTATCTACGGTATCACACTATGTAGTCCCCTTTTTGTGCCTTTTATGAACCCTGCGTGGAGAGATCCATTAATACCTATGGAGAAGATGCATCATTAGAACATCCCTATTCAACATCTCCAGGCTGTCAAAGATCTTCCCACCATTGCCAGGGTGCAATAAAAGTTGGTTTGACCCTAACAGTATACGCTGTTTTGGGTTCAAACCCTCCGGTAAGCCCCCATCTATTACATCTAAGCACACTGTATGTTTTGGAGACACAGTGGTGAATGGTGGTGTTCATGAATGGAACATCCTATCTAGTGATGAGACTTGTTGATTGACTGCAGATTATCAACCTCTGTGACTGTTTCTGCTATATACTGGTGAAGGCGCTCCTCACCTCACGTTTTGGGTAGTGACCCATCCAGTCCCAACTGTTTATCTGTTACATCTTTTAATTTTCATTTTTGATTTTATATGTGTTACCTTTATTGGTGCATATCATACTTTGGGTATAGACTTTTCTTTATCAGTTTCAAGTTATCTCGTCTTAATAGCGCTACACATTTTTTATTTATTATTGACGTCACTGCTACCATGTTCTGTTAAAATTTTTTTAAAAAGGGCACAATGGGTGCCGGGAACCCCCCCCCCCGTGTTTTTGAGGGTACGGCCAAGCATGAACAGAGTATCTAGTATGGTGGATGTGCCCTAAAGCTCGTAGATTCTGGATCCATATCTACAATTTCTATATTCCTTCATGGGGACTAATTTGACTGACACTCCTTGGACACCCTGTTAGTGGGAGCCCCAAGATCCACCCAATGCCTAACGATTGCAAGATCTTGGAAATCCCCGGTGCTTTCTTTTGACCTATGTAGATGGGAAGAACCGCGCTAACACTAAAAACATATAAGCAGCAGCATATAGTGCGATCACACCAAAATCTAGAGTCCTGTAAAAAGCTGCGCTAAAATTAAAAGTCTTTTGACCTCCTAAAGAACAAATTGTCTGGATAATGTTAAATGAACGCCTATCTGCCATCCTGCAGGACAAGCTTCTCTGATTCGAAAAAAAACCTGGGACCCCTGGATAACCTACCTGACAGGGATAGACTCACCAGATCTGAGGCGCTTAGTGCCTTAGGAGAGGTTTGCTGTCGCTTTTCCCTTTCCTCTTTTTTCATCCCTTTCTTTTCTTCTTTTCTTGTCCCCTTTTCTCTTCTTCCTCCTTAAACCTATTGGTAGTTTGGGGAGCTATGTAGGACCGCAGGTCGGCCGCCATTGGTCCCCGTCCAAAGCATGCAAACACAAAGACCATCTACTGGAATCGATTTATGGCTGAGATGACCCCTCGTCTTAGATGAGAACTTCCCCGGGTCACGCAGTTCCTCTCCGGAGGATGGAAGTGGTGCTTTTGAGCTGCTACCTCCTGTGTAATGTCTGGTGAGCCTCAAGAACACGGCACTCACCCTGGGAAGTCTCTGCAAACCTCCATGTAATCCAGGCAAAAAAGGGAGATAGGCTGGTGCAATGGAAGTCGGCTAAAACATTGTTTTATTATTGCATGTGAACAACAGTCAAAAAAAGCCAACGCGTTTCGGCCATCAGGCCTTCATCATGGCTAACAAATAATTGACACGAAACAGATAAAATAGTGTGGACTAAACCGCAAGGTCATCTTTAGGGTCACATGACTCAAAAAAGGGGTGGCAGCAAATATCAAAACATACAAAAAAGGAGCACTATAAACATACAATTGTACATAAATGTATATAAAAACATGCATCACAAAAATAAAAAAGGAACAGCATCAAATATACCGAAAAAATATTGTCCTCTCCGGAGGATGTATCTTCTGTTCTGAACAAATATAGGCCCAAAATTGCGTTATACAGGTTTCTTAGCGACCAATGGTTTAGGTCACTAATGTTATCATGTACCGGTACTTTTCTATACTGTATTGTATGGTTTTATATCTGTATGGTTAACCACCTTAATAAAAACGATCGCAAAAGAATTAAAAAAAAAAGAAAAACATTTTTAAAAAAGGAAAAAAAAAAAGAGAAAATGAAGAAAAGAAAGAATGAAAAAAAAAAAAAGAAAAGATAGAAAAAAAAAGGAAAAGAAAAAAAACTACTGTGTTCTGTTAAAAAAAAGAGAAAAAAAAAAGAAGCAAAGCAAAAAAAAAGGAAAAGAAAAAAAAAAATTGGAAAAAAAAGGAGAAAAGAAAAAGAAAGTTAAAGTTATTTGTTCATTGTAGAGAAATATTCATTTGATCCATTGCAGTGAAAAGATGTAATTGAAAAACGAATCCTTTAAGCCGCGGTTTCATTCAGTTGGACTCCATGCGGTTGGAGGTCGGTTGGGGTTATTTTGCATTTGATTTGCAGACATGGGTTGTGGAGGTGAGAAGATGGAATCACAACCTCTTCTCCTTCCATGCCGGCCCCAAACCTACAGAAATCCAATTCCTTCAAATAGGCGTTGAGACGTCTTGTAGGTTATTGGGGGGGGGGGGGTCTGGTGAAAGTGAAGAAGATTTATAGAAATGTTATTAAAATTGACACCTCAAGGCCAA
Organism: Lithobates septentrionalis; assembly: GCA_037952835.1. Classification (NCBI taxonomy): domain Eukaryota; kingdom Metazoa; phylum Chordata; class Amphibia; order Anura; family Ranidae; genus Lithobates; species Lithobates septentrionalis. The sequence goes on along the minus strand of JBBDGP010003301.1, from coordinate 164,570 downwards.
AAATAAACTGTCCGAGGTTTTTGTATGCGATACAAGGAGCCCCGATTTAGATTTTACTTCCCGGCTCTGTGACGATCGGTCACGACTGTCTGCAGCTGAAGGAGAAGCCAAGTCAGCGCACAATTTGTGGAGAAATGATATAAACACAGTTCTCACATTGAAGGACATACTGATCAAGCAATGAACATTCACCAAACATTACCATCAGGTGAACCTTCCTGGCACATACATTATGAATAGCAGAGATCGATTCACCACCAGTGAATGTTTGATGAAAGTCACTTTCACAGATTTAGAAGTGTCAGGTGACTTAGAAGAAGTCCTCTAGGAAAACCAATGTGAGAGAGATGAGAATGACATCAGAAGGGTTTGTGAGCAGTTTGGTGCCAACATGGAATCATCTTCACTAATAAAAACCCCAAATTCATTATAAACATCATTTAAAACATTCATATCATTCTAAATAATTATAGAAAAAAAATGACAATTGCCCGAGGCACGAGAAATAAGGAAACGAGACCGTGTCTTCATGGCCGTTCAAAAAGACAAATTGATTGAGGCTGGCTTCACACCTTGTGCATCGTGCCAGCGTGTGTCATACGCGTGTCATACGTGTGTCATACGTGTGTCATACGCGTGTCATATGTGTGTCATACGTGTGTCATACGCGTGTCATACGTGTGCTTTAACCCAACACGTGTTCAGGTCCGGCACTGCCTGCATTGCAATACATTTAGATTTGGCACCTGCTTTGCTTTAAGAAATGAACGCAAATCCCAGCCAAAAGACCCCAATTCTTTTAATTTCAACATGAATGGAAATCCCCAGATGAGCCCCCCCCCCCCCGATTTGTATTGTTTTTGAAAATCCTGCAGATCCCGGATAAGCCCCCAACTGTTTTGCTGTTTAAAGGAGAAGTAGGGTCAAAGCTCTTTTGGTCATACTTCTCCTGTAGGTCACAGAAGTGAACTTTGTTCCGCACTCCTGTGACCCATATTCAGCCAACAGCGGGCTAAAATCTGCAGTTGGCTGACGTCACTCAGCCAGACGAGGCTCCCGATCGATCCCCACTTTAATGTCGGGATCCACCCAGATGTCTGGACTGCTAGTTGGCTCAGCCCCTCAGCGAGCCGTTGAGAGCCTGTGCCAGCTGCTCCCACCCTCTGCACAGCTTGGCGCTACAGTGAGTGTTAGAGGGGCAGAGCAAAGAGCCAAAGACTGACAGTCACCACCTCTTTGCTCACTGAAAACCGAGAACTGAGCAATCAGTGGTCTTTGATCGCTTGGTTCTCGATCTCACAGGCAGCGGGGGACAGAAGCAGCATTGTTTTTTTTAACCCCATAAATGGAGGAGGAGGAAGGAGAGCACATCACCGCTGCCTGCATGGAGGAGGAGGAGAGGAGAGCACATCATCGCTGCCTGCATGGAAGAGGAGGAGAGGAGAGCACATCTCCGCTGTCTGCATGGAGGAGGAGAGGAGAGCACATCGCCGCTGCCTGCATGGAGGAGGAGAGGAGAGCACACTGCCGTTGCCTGCATGCAGGAGAAGAGGAGAGCACATCGCCGCTGCCTGCATGGAGGAGGAAGGAGAGCACACCGCCGCTGCCTGCATGGAGGAGGAGGAAGGAGAGCACACCGCCGCTGCTTGCATGGAGGAGGAGGAAGGAGAGCACATCACCGCTGCCTGCATGGAGGAGGAGGAAGGAGAGCACATCACTGCTGCCTGCACTGAACCAGTAGGTGCCGGACCTCCGGGGGGTGTGCTAGCAGCTGTCAGTACCACGAGCCCCCGGCCACCCCTGATGTGGGGGGAGCATCATTGCTGCGCCACACCACAGGGGGGTGTTAGTGCTGGTTGTTTGCCGTCCCCCCAAGAGAAGAGTCCACCAGCCGCCACTGAAACTGATCCAATAGTATATTAATGCGATTTTACTAAATAAGATGGCTGCATACACAAGCTATTTACAGTTACAGGAATAAAATACATACAGAGTGTTACAATATACATAAACACATACATACACACATGCACACGCTACCTATTCTTTTTTATCAAAATCATTAGTCATTGTGTGATAGGGATTCACTAAATGCCACTTAGCTTCTGTTATAGCTGGCCTGTGATTTCTGTAGCAAACAGGACTCTAGGCATCTCAATGGATTGCAGGAGAATGGGTTCTTGGTCTTGGCAATCTCTCTTTAGTAGGGTGGATTCCAGTGTTGATCCTTTGGCACAGTCCTCATTTCAGTTTGTGGTTCTGGCCTTGGAAAGTTTGTTAGATATTCCCATACGGATGTAGTCCTTTCAAGTTGGGTTCATACATCAGTTTCTATGAAGGCCGCAAACACACAACTCATCTGTGCTACAGCGCCCCTCAATGCACAGGCCATATATCCTGGAGCATTTCATCACAAAAATGCCGTAGGTGTGTTCTTGTCATGTGTTGAGGTGTTCTTGTCATGTGTTGAGGTGTTCTTTTCATGTGTTGAGGTGTTCTTGTCATGTGTTGAGGTGTTCTTTTCATGTGTTGAGGTGTTCTTGTCATGTGTTGAGGTGTTCTTTTCATGTGTTGAGGTGTTCTTTTCATGTGTTGAGGTGTTCTTGTCATGTGTTGAGGTGTTCTTGTCATGTGTTGAGGTGTTCTTGTCATGTGTTGAGGTGTTCTTGTCATGTGTTGAGGTGTTCTTTTCATGTGTTGAGGTGTTATTGTCATGTGTTGAGGTGTTCTTGTCATGTGTTGAGGTGTTCTTTTCATGTGTTGAGGTGTTCTTGTCATGTGTTGAGGTGTTCTTTTCATGTGTTGAGGTGTTCTTGTCATGTGTTGAGGTGTTCTTTTCATGTGTTGAGGTGTTATTGTCATGTGTTGAGGTGTTCTTTTCATGTGTTGAGGTGTTATTGTCATGTGTTGAGGTGTTCTTTTCATGTGTTGAGGTGTTATTGTCATGTGTTGAGGTGTTCTTTTCATGTGTTGAGGTGTTCTTTTCATGTGTTGAGGTGTTCTTTTCATGTGTTGAGGTGTTCTTTTCATGTGTTGAGGTGTTATTGTCATGTGTTGAGGTGTTCTTGTCATGTGTTGAGGTGTTCTTTTCATGTGTTGAGGTGTTCTTGTCATGTGTTGAGGTGTTCTTTTCATGTGTTGAGGTGTTATTGTCATGTGTTGAGGTGTTCTTTTCATGTGTTGAGGTGTTCTTGTCATGTGTTGAGGTGTTCTTGTCATGTGTTGAGGTGTTCTTTTCATGTGTTGAGGTGTTCTTGTCATGTGTTGAGGTGTTCTTTTCATGTGTTGAGGTGTTCTTTTCATGTGTTGAGGTGTTCTTGTCATGTGTTGAGGTGTTCTTTTCATGTGTTGAGGTGTTCTTTTCATGTGTTGAGGTGTTCTTTTCATGTGTTGAGGTGTTCTTTTCATGTGTTGAGGTGTTCTTGTCATGTGTTGAGGTGTTCTTTTCATGTGTTGAGGTGTTCTTTTCATGTGTTTAGGTGTTCTTGTCATGTGTTGAGGTGTTCTTTTCATGTGTTGAGGTGTTCTTTTCATGTGTTGAGGTGTTCTTTTCATGTGTTGAGGTGTTCTTGTCATGTGTTGAGGTGTTCTTTTCATGTGTTGAGGTGTTCTTTTCATGTGTTGAGGTGTTCTCTTCATGTGTTGAGGTGTTCTTGTCATGTGTTGAGGTGTTCTTGTCATGTGTTGAGGTGTTCTTGTCATGTGTTGAGGTCTTCTTGTCATGTGTTGAGGTGTTCTTTTCATGTGTTGAGGTGTTCTTGTCATGTGTTGAGGTGTTCTTTTCATGTGTTGAGGTGTTCTTTTCATGTGTTGAGGTGTTCTTGTCATGTGTTGAAGTGTTCTTGTCATGTGTTGAGGTGTTCTTGTCATGTGTTGAGGTGTTCTTTTCATGTGTTGAGGTGTTCTTTTCATGTGTTGAGGTGTTCTTGTCATGTGTTGAGGTGTTCTTGTCATGTGTTGAGGTGTTCTTTTCATGTGTTGAGGTGTTCTTTTCATGTGTTGAGGTGTTCTTTTCATGTGTTGAGGTGTTCTTGTCATGTGTTGAGGTGTTCTTGTCATGTGTTGAGGTGTTCTTTTCATGTGTTGAGGTGTTCTTTTCATGTGTTGAGGTGTTCTTGCCATGTGTTGAGGTGTTCTTGCCATGTGTTGAGGTCTTCTTTTCATGTGTTGAGGTGTTCTTTTCATGTGTTGAGGTGTTATTGTCATGTGTTGAGGTGTTCTTGTCATGTGTTGAGGTGTTCTTTTCATGTGTTGAGGTGTTCTTTTCATGTGTTGAGGTGTTATTGTCATGTGTTGAGGTGTTCTTTTCATGTGTTGAGGTGTTCTTTTCATGTGTTGAGGTGTTCTTGTCATGTGTTGAGGTGTTCTTGTCATGTGTTGAGGTGTTCTTTTCATGTGTTGAGGTGTTATTGTCATGTGTTGAGGTGTTCTTGTCATGTGTTGAGGTGTTCTTTTCATGTGTTGAGGTGTTCTTGTCATGTGTTGAGGTGTTCTTTTCATGTGTTGAGGTGTTATTGTCATGTGTTGAGGTGTTCTTTTCATGTGTTGAGGTGTTATTGTCATGTGTTGAGGTGTTCTTTTCATGTGTTGAGGTGTTGTTGTCATGTGTTGAGGTGTTCTTTTCATGTGTTGAGGTGTTGTTGTCATGTGTTGAGGTGTTCTTTTCATGTGTTGAGGTGTTCTTTTCATGTGTTGAGGTGTTCTTGTCATGTGTTGAGGTGTTCTTGTCATGTGTTGAGGTGTTATTGTCATGTGTTGAGGTGTTCTTGTCATGTGTTGAGGTGTTCTTTTCATGTGTTGAGGTGTTATTGTCATGTGTTGAGGTGTTCTTGTCATGTGTTGAGGTGTTCTTTTCATGTGTTGAGGTGTTCTTGTCATGTGTTGAGGTGTTCTTGTCATGTGTTGAGGTGTTCTTGTCATGTGTTGAGGTGTTCTTTTCACGTGTTGAGGTGTTCTTTTCATGTGTTGAGGTGTTCTTTTCATGTGTTGAGGTGTTCTTGCCATGTGTTGAGGTGTTCTTGTCATGTGTTGAGGTGTTCTTTTCATGTGTTGAGGTGTTCTTTTCATGTGTTGAGGTGTTCTTTTCATGTGTTGAGGTGTTATTGTCATGTGTTGAGGTGTTCTTTTCATGTGTTGAGGTGTTCTTTTCATGTGTTGAGGTGTTCTTTTCATGTGTTGAGGTGTTCTTTTCATGTGTTGAGGTGTTATTGTCATGCGTTGAGGTGTTCTTTTCATGTGTTGAGGTGTTATTGTCATGTGTTGAGGTGTTCTTTTCATGTGTTGAGGTGTTCTTGTCATGTGTTGAGGTGTTCTTTTCATGTGTTGAGGTGTTCTTGTCATGTGTTGAGGTGTTCTTTTCATGTGTTGAGGTGTTCTTTTCATGTGTTGAGGTGTTCTTTTCATGTGTTGAGGTGTTCTTTTCATGTGTTGAGGTGTTCTTGTCATGTGTTGAGGTGTTCTTGTCATGTGTTGAGGTGTTCTTGTCATGTGTTGAGGTGTTATTGTCATGTGTTGAGGTGTTCTTGTCATGTGTTGAGGTGTTCTTTTCATGTGTTGAGGTGTTCTTTTCATGTGTTGAGGTGTTCTTGTCATGTGTTGAGGTGTTCTTTTCATGTGTTGAGGTGTTCTTTTCATGTGTTGAGGTGTTCTTGTCATGTGTTGAGGTGTTCTTGTCATGTGTTGAGGTGTTCTTTTCATGTGTTGAGGTGTTCTTTTCATGTGTTGAAGTGTTCTTGTCATGTGTTGAGGTGTTCTTGTCATGTTGAGGTGTTCTTTTCATGTGTTGAGGTGTTCTTTTCATGTGTTGAGGTGTTCTTGTCATGTGTTGAGGTGTTCTTTTCATGTGTTGAGGTGTTCTTTTCATGTGTTGAGGTGTTCTTGTCATGTGTTGAGGTGTTCTTGTCATGTGTTGAGGTCTTCTTGTCATGTGTTGAGGTCTTCTTGTCATGTGTTGAGGTCTTCTTGTCATGTGTTGAGGTGTTCTTTTCATGTGTTGAGGTGTTCTTGTCATGTGTTGAGGTGTTCTTTTCATGTGTTGAGGTGTTCTTTTCATGTGTTAAGGTGTTCTTTTCATGTGTTGAGGTGTTATTGTCATGTGTTGAGGTGTTCTTGTCATGTGTTGAGGTGTTCTTTTCATGTGTTGAGGTGTTCTTGTCATGTGTTGAGGTGTTCTTGTCATGTGTTGAGGTGTTCTTGTCATGTGTTGAGGTGTTCTTGTCATGTGTTGAGGTGTTCTTTTCATGTGTTGAGGTGTTATTGTCATGTGTTGAGGTGTTCTTGTCATGTGTTGAGGTGTTCTTTTCATGTGTTGAGGTGTTCTTGTCATGTGTTGAGGTGTTCTTTTCATGTGTTGAGGTGTTCTTTTCATGTGTTGAGGTGTTCTTGTCATGTGTTGAGGTGTTCTTTTCATGTGTTGAGGTGTTCTTTTCATGTGTTGAGGTGTTCTTGTCATGTGTTGAGGTGTTCTTGTCATGTGTTGAGGTGTTCTTTTCATGTGTTGAGGTGTTCTTTTCATGTGTTGAAGTGTTCTTGTCATGTGTTGAGGTGTTCTTGTCATGTTGAGGTGTTCTTTTCATGTGTTGAGGTGTTCTTTTCATGTGTTGAGGTGTTCTTTTCATGTGTTGAGGTGTTCTTGTCATGTGTTGAGGTGTTCTTTTCATGTGTTGAGGTGTTCTTTTCATGTGTTGAGGTGTTCTTGTCATGTGTTGAGGTCTTCTTGTCATGTGTTGAGGTCTTCTTGTCATGTGTTGAGGTGTTCTTTTCATGTGTTGAGGTGTTCTTGTCATGTGTTGAGGTGTTCTTTTCATGTGTTGAGGTGTTATTTTCATGTGTTGAGGTGTTCTTGTCATGTGTTGAAGTGTTCTTGTCATGTGTTGAGGTGTTCTTGTCATGTGTTGAGGTGTTCTTTTCATGTGTTGAGGTGTTCTTGTCATGTGTTGAGGTGTTCTTGTCATGTGTTGAGGTGTTCTTGTCATGTGTTGAGGTGTTCTTGTCATGTGTTGAAGTGTTCTTTTCATGTGTTGAGGTGTTCTTGTCATGTGTTGAGGTGTTCTTGTCATGTGTTGAGGTGTTCTTTTCATGTGTTGAGGTGTTCTTTTCATGTGTTGAGGTGTTCTTGTCATGTGTTGAGGTGTTCTTGTCATGTGTTGAGGTGTTTTTGTCATGTGTTGAGGTGTTCTTTTCATGTGTTGAGGTGTTCTTTTCATGTGTTGAGGTGTTTTTTTCATGTGTTGAGGTGTTCTTGCCATGTGTTGAGGTGTTCTTTTCATGTGTTGAGGTGTTCTTTTCATGTGTTGAGGTGTTATTGTCATGTGTTGAGGTGTTCTTGTCATGTGTTGAGGTGTTCTTTTCATGTGTTGAAGTGTTCTTTTCATGTGTTGAGGTGTTCTTTTCATGTGTTGAGGTGTTATTGTCATGTGTTGAGGTGTTCTTTTCATGTGTTGAGGTGTTATTGTCATGTGTTGAGGTGTTCTTTTCATGTGTTGAGGTGTTCTTTTCATGTGTTGATGTGTTCTTTTTATGTGTTGAGGTGTTCTTTTCATGTGTTGAGGTGTTATTGTCATGTGTTGAGGTGTTCTTGTCATGTGTTGAGGTGTTCTTGTCATGTGTTGAGGTGTTCTTTTCATGTGTTGAGGTGTTCTTGTCATGTGTTGAGGTGTTCTTTTCATGTGTTGAGGTGTTCTTTTCATGTGTTGAGGTGTTATTTTCATGTGTTGAGGTGTTCTTTTCATGTGTTGAGGTGTTCTTTTCATGTGTTGAGGTGTTATTGTCATGTGTTGAGGTGTTCTTGTCATGTGTTGAGGTGTTCTTGTCATGTGTTGAGGTGTTCTTGTCATGTGTTGAGGTGTTCTTTTCATGTGTTGAGGTGTTCTTGTCATGTGTTGAGGTGTTCTTGTCATGTGTTGAGGTGTTCTTGTCATGTGTTGAGGTGTTCTTTTCATGTGTTGAGGTGTTCTTTTCATGTGTTGAGGTGTTCTTGTCATGTGTTGAGGTGTTCTTGTCATGTGTTGAGGTGTTCTTTTCATGTGTTGAGGTGTTCTTTTCATGTGTTGAGGTGTTCTTTTCATGTGTTGAGGTGTTCTTGTCATGTGTTGAGGTGTTCTTTTCATGTGTTGAGGTGTTCTTTTCATGTGTTGAGGTGTTCTTGTCATGTGTTGAGGTGTTCTTGTCATGTGTTGAGGTGTTCTTGTCATGTGTTGAGGTCTTCTTGTCATGTGTTGAGGTGTTCTTTTCATGTGTTGAGGTGTTCTTGTCATGTGTTGAGGTGTTCTTTTCATGTGTTGAGGTGTTCTTTTCATGTGTTGAGGTGTTCTTGTCATGTGTTGAAGTGTTCTTGTCATGTGTTGAGGTGTTCTTGTCATGTGTTGAGGTGTTCTTTTCATGTGTTGAGGTGTTCTTTTCATGTGTTGAGGTGTTATTGTCATGTGTTGAGGTGTTCTTTTCATGTGTTGAGGTGTTCTTTTCATGTGTTGAGGTGTTCTTTTCATGTGTTGAGGTGTTCTTTTCATGTGTTGAGGTGTTCTTGCCATGTGTTGAGGTGTTCTTTTCATGTGTTGAGGTGTTCTTTTCATGTGTTGAGGTGTTATTGTCATGTGTTGAGGTGTTCTTGTCATGTGTTGAGGTGTTCTTTTCATGTGTTGAGGTGTTCTTTTCATGTGTTGAGGTGTTCTTTTCATGTGTTGAGGTGTTATTGTCATGTGTTGAGGTGTTCTTTTCATGTGTTGAGGTGTTCTTTTCATGTGTTGAGGTGTTCTTTTCATGTGTTGAGGTGTTCTTTTCATGCGTTGAGGTGTTATTGTCATGCGTTGAGGTGTTCTTTTCATGTGTTGAGGTGTTATTGTCATGTGTTGAGGTGTTCTTTTCATGTGTTGAGGTGTTCTTGTCATGTGTTGAGGTGTTCTTTTCATGTGTTGAGGTGTTCTTGTCATGTGTTGAGGTGTTCTTTTCATGTGTTGAGGTGTTCTTTTCATGTGTTGAGGTGTTCTTTTCATGTGTTGAGGTGTTCTTTTCATGTGTTGAGGTGTTCTTGTCATGTGTTGAGGTGTTCTTGTCATGTGTTGAGGTGTTCTTTTCATGTGTTGAGGTGTTCTTTTCATGTGTTGAGGTGTTCTTTTCATGTGTTGAGGTGTTATTGTCATGTGTTGAGGTGTTCTTTTCATGTGTTGAGGTGTTATTGTCATGTGTTGAGGTGTTCTTTTCATGTGTTGAGGTGTTCTTGTCATGTGTTGAGGTGTTCTTTTCATGTGTTGAGGTGTTCTTGTCATGTGTTGAGGTGTTCTTTTCATGTGTTGAGGTGTTCTTTTCATGTGTTGAGGTGTTCTTTTCATGTGTTGAGGTGTTCTTTTCATGTGTTGAGGTGTTATTGTCATGTGTTGAGGTGTTCTTTTCATGTGTTGAGGTGTTATTGTCATGTGTTGAGGTGTTCTTTTCATGTGCTGAGGTGTTATTGTCATGTGTTGAGGTGTTCTTGTCATGTGTTGAGGTGTTCTTTTCATGTGTTGAGGTGTTCTTTTCATGTGTTGAGGTGTTCTTGTCATGTGTTGAAGTGTTCTTGTCATGTGTTGAGGTGTTCTTGTCATGTGTTGAGGTGTTCTTTTCATGTGTTGAGGTGTTCTTGTCATGTGTTGAGGTGTTCTTGTCATGTGTTGAGGTGTTCTTGTCATGTGTTGAGGTGTTCTTTTCATGTGTTGAGGTGTTCTTTTCATGTGTTGAGGTGTTCTTGTCATGTGTTGAGGTGTTCTTGTCATGTGTTGAGGTGTTCTTTTCATGTGTTGAGGTGTTCTTGTCATGTGTTGAGGTGTTCTTGTCATGTGTTGAGGTGTTCTTTTCACGTGTTGAGGTGTTCTTTTCATGTGTTGAGGTGTTCTTTTCATGTGTTGAGGTGTTCTTGCCATGTGTTGAGGTGTTCTTTTCATGTGTTAAGGTGTTCTTTTCATGTGTTGAGGTGTTCTTTTCATGTGTTGAGGTGTTCTTGCCATGTGTTGAGGTGTTCTTTTCATGTGTTAAGGTGTTCTTTTCATGTGTTGAGGTGTTATTGTCATGTGTTGAGGTGTTCTTGTCATGTGTTGAGGTGTTCTTTTCATGTGTTGAGGTGTTCTTTTCATGTGTTGAGGTGTTCTTTTCATGTGTTGAGGTGTTATTGTCATGTGTTGAGGTGTTCTTTTCATGTGTTGAGGTGTTCTTTTCATGTGTTGAGGTGTTCTTTTCATGTGTTGAGGTGTTATTGTCATGTGTTGAGGTGTTCTTTTCATGTGTTGAGGTGTTATTGTCATGTGTTGAGGTGTTCTTTTCATGTGTTGAGGTGTTCTTGTCATGTGTTGAGGTGTTCTTTTCATGTGTTGAGGTGTTCTTTTCATGTGTTGAGGTGTTCTTTTCATGTGTTGAGGTGTTCTTGTCATGTGTTGAGGTGTTTTTTTCATGTGTTGAGGTGTTCTTTTCATGTGTTGAGGTGTTCTTTTCATGTGTTGAGGTGTTATTGTCATGTGTTGAGGTGTTCTTTTCATGTGTTGAGGTGTTCTTTTCATGTGTTGAGGTGTTCTTTTCATGTGTTGAGGTGTTCTTTTCATGTGTTGAGGTGTTATTGTCATGTGTTGAGGTGTTCTTTTCATGTGTTGAGGTGTTATTGTCATGTGTTGAGGTGTTCTTTTCATGTGTTGAGGTGTTCTTGTCATGTGTTGAGGTGTTCTTTTCATGTGTTGAGGTGTTCTTTTCATGTGTTGAGGTGTTCTTTTCATGTGTTGAGGTGTTATTGTCATGTGTTGAGGTGTTCTTTTCATGTGTTGAGGTGTTATTGTCATGTTTTGAGGTGTTCTTTTCATGTGTTGAGGTGTTATTGTCATGTGTTGAGGTGTTCTTTTCATGTGTTGAGGTGTTCTTTTCATGTGTTGAAGTGTTCTTGTCATGTGTTGAGGTGTTCTTGTCATGTGTTGAGGTGTTCTTTTCATGTGTTGAGGTGTTCTTTTCATGTGTTGAGGTGTTCTTTTCATGTGTTGAGGTGTTCTTGTCATGTGTTGAGGTGTTCTTTTCATGTGTTGAGGTGTTCTTTTCATGTGTTGAGGTGTTCTTTTCATGTGTTGAGGTGTTCTTGTCATGTGTTGAGGTGTTCTTGTCATGTGTTGAGGTGTTCTTGTCATGTGTTGAGGTCTTCTTGTCATGTGTTGAGGTGTTCTTTTCATGTTTTGAGGTGTTCTTGTCATGTGTTGAGGTGTTCTTTTCATGTGTTGAGGTGTTCTTTTCATGTGTTGAGGTGTTCTTGTCATGTGTTGAAGTGTTCTTGTCATGTGTTGAGGTGTTCTTGTCATGTGTTGAGGTGTTCTTTTCATGTGTTGAGGTGTTCTTTTCATGTGTTGAGGTGTTCTTGTCATGTGTTGAGGTGTTCTTGTCATGTGTTGAGGTGTTCTTGTCATGTGTTGAGGTGTTCTTTTCATGTGTTGAGGTGTTCTTTTCATGTGTTGAGGTGTTCTTGTCATGTGTTGAGGTGTTCTTTTCATGTGTTGAGGTGTTCTTTTCATGTGTTGAGGTGTTCTTTTCATGTGTTGAGGTGTTCTTGCCATGTGTTGAGGTGTTCTTTTCATGTGTTGAGGTGTTCTTTTCATGTGTTGAGGTGTTCTTGTCATGTGTTGAGGTGTTATTGTCATGTGTTGAGGTGTTCTTTTCATGTGTTGAGGTGTTCTTTTCATGTGTTGAGGTGTTATTGTCATGTGTTGAGGTGTTCTTTTCATGTGTTGAGGTGTTCTTTTCATGTGTTGAGGTGTTATTGTCATGTGTTGAGGTGTTCTTGTCATGTGTTGAGGTGTTCTTGTCATGTGTTGAGGTGTTCTTTTCATGTGTTGAGGTGTTCTTGTCATGTGTTGAGGTGTTCTTGTCATGTGTTGAGGTGTTCTTGTCATGTGTTGAGGTGTTCTTTTCATGTGTTGAGGTGTTCTTTTCATGTGTTGAGGTGTTCTTTTCATGTGTTGAGGTGTTCTTGTCATGTGTTGAGGTGTTCTTGTCATGTGTTGAGGTGTTCTTTTCATGTGTTGAGGTGTTCTTTTCATGTGTTGAGGTGTTCTTTTCATGTGTTGAGGTGTTATTGTCATGTGTTGAGGTGTTCTTTTCATGTGTTGAGGTGTTATTGTCATGTGTTGAGGTGTTCTTTTCATGTGTTGAGGTGTTCTTGTCATGTGTTGAGGTGTTCTTTTCATGTGTTGAGGTGTTCTTGTCATGTGTTGAGGTGTTCTTTTCATGTGTTGAGGTGTTCTTTTCATGTGTTGAGGTGTTCTTTTCATGTGTTGAGGTGTTCTTTTCATGTGTTGAGGTGTTATTGTCATGTGTTGAGGTGTTCTTTTCATGTGTTGAGGTGTTATTGTCATGTGTTGAGGTGTTCTTTTCATGTGTTGAGGTGTTATTGTCATGTGTTGAGGTGTTCTTGTCATGTGTTGAGGTGTTCTTTTCATGTGTTGAGGTGTTCTTTTCATGTGTTGAGGTGTTCTTGTCATGTGTTGAAGTGTTCTTGTCATGTGTTGAGGTGTTCTTGTCATGTGTTGAGGTGTTCTTTTCATGTGTTGAGGTGTTCTTGTCATGTGTTGAGGTGTTCTTGTCATGTGTTGAGGTGTTCTTGTCATGTGTTGAGGTGTTCTTTTCATGTGTTGAGGTGTTCTTTTCATGTGTTGAGGTGTTCTTGTCATGTGTTGAGGTGTTCTTGTCATGTGTTGAGGTGTTCTTTTCATGTGTTGAGGTGTTCTTGTCATGTGTTGAGGTGTTCTTGTCATGTGTTGAGGTGTTCTTTTCACGTGTTGAGGTGTTCTTTTCATGTGTTGAGGTGTTCTTTTCATGTGTTGAGGTGTTCTTGCCATGTGTTGAGGTGTTCTTTTCATGTGTTAAGGTGTTCTTTTCATGTGTTGAGGTGTTCTTTTCATGTGTTGAGGTGTTCTTGCCATGTGTTGAGGTGTTCTTTTCATGTGTTAAGGTGTTCTTTTCATGTGTTGAGGTGTTATTGTCATGTGTTGAGGTGTTCTTGTCATGTGTTGAGGTGTTCTTTTCATGTGTTGAGGTGTTCTTTTCATGTGTTGAGGTGTTCTTTTCATGTGTTGAGGTGTTATTGTCATGTGTTGAGGTGTTCTTTTCATGTGTTGAGGTGTTCTTTTCATGTGTTGAGGTGTTCTTTTCATGTGTTGAGGTGTTATTGTCATGTGTTGAGGTGTTCTTTTCATGTGTTGAGGTGTTATTGTCATGTGTTGAGGTGTTCTTTTCATGTGTTGAGGTGTTCTTGTCATGTGTTGAGGTGTTCTTTTCATGTGTTGAGGTGTTCTTTTCATGTGTTGAGGTGTTCTTTTCATGTGTTGAGGTGTTCTTGTCATGTGTTGAGGTGTTCTTTTCATGTGTTGAGGTGTTCTTTTCATGTGTTGAGGTGTTCTTTTCATGTGTTGAGGTGTTATTGTCATGTGTTGAGGTGTTCTTTTCATGTGTTGAGGTGTTCTTTTCATGTGTTGAGGTGTTCTTTTCATGTGTTGAGGTGTTCTTTTCATGTGTTGAGGTGTTATTGTCATGTGTTGAGGTGTTCTTTTCATGTGTTGAGGTGTTATTGTCATGTGTTGAGGTGTTCTTTTCATGTGTTGAGGTGTTCTTGTCATGTGTTGAGGTGTTCTTTTCATGTGTTGAGGTGTTCTTTTCATGTGTTGAGGTGTTCTTTTCATGTGTTGAGGTGTTATTGTCATGTGTTGAGGTGTTCTTTTCATGTGTTGAGGTGTTATTGTCATGTTTTGAGGTGTTCTTTTCATGTGTTGAGGTGTTATTGTCATGTGTTGAGGTGTTCTTTTCATGTGTTGAGGTGTTCTTTTCATGTGTTGAAGTGTTCTTGTCATGTGTTGAGGTGTTCTTGTCATGTGTTGAGGTGTTCTTTTCATGTGTTGAGGTGTTCTTTTCATGTGTTGAGGTGTTCTTTTCATGTGTTGAGGTGTTCTTGTCATGTGTTGAGGTGTTCTTTTCATGTGTTGAGGTGTTCTTTTCATGTGTTGAGGTGTTCTTTTCATGTGTTGAGGTGTTCTTGTCATGTGTTGAGGTGTTCTTGTCATGTGTTGAGGTGTTCTTGTCATGTGTTGAGGTCTTCTTGTCATGTGTTGAGGTGTTCTTTTCATGTTTTGAGGTGTTCTTGTCATGTGTTGAGGTGTTCTTTTCATGTGTTGAGGTGTTCTTTTCATGTGTTGAGGTGTTCTTGTCATGTGTTGAAGTGTTCTTGTCATGTGTTGAGGTGTTCTTGTCATGTGTTGAGGTGTTCTTTTCATGTGTTGAGGTGTTCTTTTCATGTGTTGAGGTGTTCTTGTCATGTGTTGAGGTGTTCTTGTCATGTGTTGAGGTGTTCTTGTCATGTGTTGAGGTGTTCTTTTCATGTGTTGAGGTGTTCTTTTCATGTGTTGAGGTGTTCTTGTCATGTGTTGAGGTGTTCTTTTCATGTGTTGAGGTGTTCTTTTCATGTGTTGAGGTGTTCTTTTCATGTGTTGAGGTGTTCTTGCCATGTGTTGAGGTGTTCTTTTCATGTGTTGAGGTGTTCTTTTCATGTGTTGAGGTGTTCTTGTCATGTGTTGAGGTGTTATTGTCATGTGTTGAGGTGTTCTTTTCATGTGTTGAGGTGTTCTTTTCATGTGTTGAGGTGTTATTGTCATGTGTTGAGGTGTTCTTTTCATGTGTTGAGGTGTTCTTTTCATGTGTTGAGGTGTTCTTTTCATGTGTTGAGGTGTTATTGTCATGTGTTGAGGTGTTCTTGTCATGTGTTGAGGTGTTCTTTTCATGTGTTGAGGTGTTCTTTTCATGTGTTGAGGTGTTCTTTTCATGTGTTGAGGTGTTATTGTCATGTGTTGAGGTGTTCTTTTCATGTGTTGAGGTCTTCTTTTCATGTGTTGAGGTGTTCTTTTCATGTGTTGAGGTGTTCTTTTCATGTGTTGAGGTGTTCTTTTCATGTGTTGAGGTGTTCTTTTCATGTGTTGAGGTGTTATTGGTATGTGTTGAGGTGTTCTTTTCATGTGTTGAGGTGTTATTGTCATGTGTTGAGGTGTTCTTTTCATGTGTTGAGGTGTTCTTTTCATGTGTTGAGGTGTTCTTTTCATGTGTTGAGGTGTTCTTTTCATGTGTTGAGGTGTTCTTTTCATGTGTTGAGGTGTTCTTTTCATGTGTTGAGGTGTTATTGTCATGTGTTGAGGTGTTCTTTTCATGTGTTGAGGTGTTCTTTTCATGTGTTGAGGTGTTCTTTTCATGTGTTGAGGTGTTATTGTCATGTGTTGAGGTGTTCTTTTCATGTGTTGAGGTGTTCTTTTCATGTGTTGAGGTGTTATTGTCATGTGTTGAGGTGTTCTTTTCATGTGTTGAGGTGTTCTTTTCATGTGTTGAGGTGTTCTTTTCATGTGTTGAGGTGTTCTTTTCATGTGTTGAGGTGTTATTGTCATGTGTTGAGGTGTTCTTTTCATGTGTTGAGGTGTTATTGTCATGTGTTGAGGTGTTCTTTTCATGTGTTGAGGTGTTCTTGTCATGTGTTGAGGTGTTCTTTTCATGTGTTGAGGTGTTCTTTTCATGTGTTGAGGTGTTCTTTTCATGTGTTGAGGTGTTATTGTCATGTGTTGAGGTGTTCTTTTCATGTGTTGAGGTGTTATTGTCATGTGTTGAGGTGTTCTTTTCATGTGTTGAGGTGTTCTTTTCATGTGTTGAGCTGTTATTGTCATGTGTTGAGGTGTTCTTTTCATGTGTTGAGGTGTTCTTTTCATGTGTTGAGGTGTTCTTTTCATGTGTTGAGGTGTTATTGTCATGTGTTGAGGTGTTCTTGTCATGTGTTGAGGTGTTCTTTTCATGTGTTGAGGTGTTCTTTTCATGTGTTGAGGTGTTCTTTTCATGTGTTGAGGTGTTATTGTCATGTGTTGAGGTGTTCTTTTCATGTGTTGAGGTGTTCTTTTCATGTGTTGAGGTGTTCTTTTCATGTGTTGAGGTGTTATTGTCATGTGTTGAGGTGTTCTTTTCATGTGTTGAGGTGTTATTGTCATGTGTTGAGGTGTTCTTTTCATGTGTTGAGGTGTTCTTTTCATGTGTTGAGGTGTTCTTTTCATGTGTTGAGGTGTTCTTTTCATGTGTTGAGGTGCTCTTTTCATGTGTTGAGGTGTTATTGTCATGTGTTGAGGTGTTCTTTTCATGTGTTGAGGTGTTCTTTTCATGTGTTGAGGTGTTCTTTTCATGTGTTGAGGTGTTCTTTTCATGTGTTGAGGTGTTATTGTCATGTGTTGAGGTGTTCTTTTCATGTGTTGAGGTGTTATTGTCATGTGTTGAGGTGTTCTTTTCATGTGTTGAGGTGTTCTTGTCATGTGTTGAGGTGTTCTTTTCATGTGTTGAGGTGTTCTTGTCATGTGTTGAGGTGTTCTTTTCATGTGTTGAGGTGTTCTTTTCATGTGTTGAGGTGTTCTTTTCATGTGTTGAGGTGTTCTTTTCATGTGTTGAGGTGTTCTTTTCATGTGTTGAGGTGTTATTGTCATGTGTTGAGGTGTTCTTTTCATGTGTTGAGGTGTTATTGTCATGTGTTGAGGTGTTCTTTTCATGTGTTGAGGTGTTCTTGTCATGTGTTGAGGTGTTCTTTTCATGTGTTGAGGTGTTCTTGTCATGTGTTGAGGTGTTCTTTTCATGTGTTGAGGTGTTCTTGTCATGTGTTGAGGTGTTCTTTTCATGTGTTGAGGTGTTCTTTTCATGTGTTGAGGTGTTCTTTTCATGTGTTGAGGTGTTCTTTTCATGTGTTGAGGTGTTCTTTTCATGTGTTGAGGTGTTATTGTCATGTGTTGAGGTGTTCTTTTCATGTGTTGAGGTGTTATTGTCATGTGTTGAGGTGTTCTTTTCATGTGTTGAGGTGTTCTTGTCATGTGTTGAGGTGTTCTTTTCATGTGTTGAGGTGTTCTTTTCATGTGTTGAGGTGTTCTTTTCATGTGTTGAGGTGTTATTGTCATGTGTTGAGGTGTTCTTTTCATGTGTTGAGGTGTTATTGTCATGTGTTGAGGTGTTCTTTTCATGTGTTGAGGTGTTCTTTTCATGTGTTGAAGTGTTCTTGTCATGTGTTGAGGTGTTCTTGTCATGTGTTGAGGTGTTCTTTTCATGTGTTGAGGTGTTCTTTTCATGTGTTGAGGTGTTCTTTTCATGTGTTGAGGTGTTCTTTTCATGTGTTGAGGTGTTCTTGCCATGTGTTGAGGTGTTCTTTTCATGTGTTAAGGTGTTCTTTTCATGTGTTGAGGTGTTATTGTCATGTGTTGAGGTGTTCTTGTCATGTGTTGAGGTGTTCTTTTCATGTGTTGAGGTGTTCTTTTCATGTGTTGAGGTGTTCTTTTCATGTGTTGAGGTGTTCTTTTCATGTGTTGAGGTGTTCTTTTCATGTGTTGAGGTGTTCTTTTCATGTGTTGAGGTGTTATTGTCATGTGTTGAGGTGTTCTTTTCATGTGTTGAGGTGTTATTGTCATGTGTTGAGGTGTTCTTTTCATGTGTTGAGGTGTTCTTGTCATGTGTTGAGGTGTTCTTTTCATGTGTTGAGGTGTTCTTTTCATGTGTTGAGGTGTTCTTTTCATGTGTTGAGGTGTTATTGTCATGTGTTGAGGTGTTCTTTTCATGTGTTGAGGTGTTATTGTCATGTTTTGAGGTGTTCTTTTCATGTGTTGAGGTGTTATTGTCATGTGTTGAGGTGTTCTTTTCATGTGTTGAGGTGTTCTTTTCATGTGTTGAGGTGTTCTTTTCATGTGTTGAGGTGTTCTTTTCATGTGTTGAGGTGTTATTGTCATGTGTTGAGGTGTTCTTTTCATGTGTTGAGGTCTTCTTTTCATGTGTTGAGGTGTTCTTTTCATGTGTTGAGGTGTTCTTTTCATGTGTTGAGGTGTTCTTTTCATGTGTTGAGGTGTTCTTTTCATGTGTTGAGATGTTATTGTCATGTGTTGAGGTGTTCTTTTCATGTGTTGAGGTGTTATTGTCATGTGTTGAGGTGTTCTTTTCATGTGTTGAGGTGTTCTTTTCATGTGTTGAGGTGTTCTTTTCATGTGTTGAGGTGTTCTTTTCATGTGTTGAGGTGCTCTTTTCATGTGTTGAGGTGTTATTGTCATGTGTTGAGGTGTTCTTTTCATGTGTTGAGGTGTTCTTTTCATGTGTTGAGGTGTTCTTTTCATGTGTTGAGGTGTTCTTTTCATGTGTTGAGGTGTTCTTTTCATGTGTTGAGGTGTTCTTGTCATGTGTTGAGGTGTTCTTTTCATGTGTTGAGGTGTTCTTGTCATGTGTTGAGGTGTTCTTTTCATGTGTTGAGGTGTTCTTGTCATGTGTTGAGGTGTTCTTTTCATGTGTTGAGGTGTTCTTTTCATGTGTTGAGGTGTTCTTTTCATGTGTTGAGGTGTTCTTTTCATGTGTTGAGGTGTTCTTTTCATGTGTTGAGGTGTTCTTGTCATGTGTTGAGGTGTTCTTTTCATGTGTTGAGGTGTTATTGTCATGTGTTGAGGTGTTCTTTTCATGTGTTGAGGTGTTCTTTTCATGTGTTGAGGTGTTATTGTCATGTGTTGAGGTGTTCTTTTCATGTGTTGAGGTGTTATTGTCATGTGTTGAGGTGTTCTTTTCATGTGTTGAGGTGTTCTTGTCATGTGTTGAGGTGTTCTTTTCATGTGTTGAGGTGTTCTTTTCATGTGTTGAGGTGTTCTTTTCATGTGTTGAGGTGTTATTGTCATGTGTTGAGGTGTTCTTTTCATGTGTTGAGGTGTTATTGTCATGTGTTGAGGTGTTCTTTTCATGTGTTGAGGTGTTCTTTTCATGTGTTGAAGTGTTCTTGTCATGTGTTGAGGTGTTCTTGTCATGTGTTGAGGTGTTCTTTTCATGTGTTGAGGTGTTCTTTTCATGTGTTGAGGTGTTCTTTTCATGTGTTGAGGTGTTCTTTTCATGTGTTGAGGTGTTCTTGCCATGTGTTGAGGTGTTCTTTTCATGTGTTAAGGTGTTCTTTTCATGTGTTGAGGTGTTATTGTCATGTGTTGAGGTGTTCTTGTCATGTGTTGAGGTGTTCTTTTCATGTGTTGAGGTGTTCTTTTCATGTGTTGAGGTGTTCTTTTCATGTGTTGAGGTGTTATTGTCATGTGTTGAGGTGTTCTTTTCATGTGTTGAGGTGTTCTTTTCATGTGTTGAGGTGTTCTTTTCATGTGTTGAGGTGTTATTGTCATGTGTTGAGGTGTTCTTTTCATGTGTTGAGGTGTTATTGTCATGTGTTGAGGTGTTCTTTTCATGTGTTGAGGTGTTATTGTCATGTGTTGAGGTGTTCTTTTCATGTGTTGAGGTGTTATTGTCATGTGTTGAGGTGTTCTTTTCATGTGTTGAGGTGTTCTTGTCATGTGTTGAGGTGTTCTTTTCATGTGTTGAGGTGTTCTTTTCATGTGTTGAGGTGTTCTTTTCATGTGTTGAGGTGTTATTGTCATGTGTTGAGGTGTTCTTTTCATGTGTTGAGGTGTTATTGTCATGTTTTGAGGTGTTCTTTTCATGTGTTGAGGTGTTATTGTCATGTGTTGAGGTGTTCTTTTCATGTGTTGAGGTGTTCTTTTCATGTGTTGAAGTGTTCTTGTCATGTGTTGAGGTGTTCTTGTCATGTGTTGAGGTGTTCTTTTCATGTGTTGAGGTGTTCTTTTCATGTGTTGAGGTGTTCTTTTCATGTGTTGAGGTGTTCTTGTCATGTGTTGAGGTGTTCTTGTCATGTGTTGAGGTGTTCTTGTCATGTGTTGAGGTGTTCTTGTCATGTGTTGAGGTGTTCTTTTCATGTGTTGAGGTGTTCTTGTCATGTGTTGAGGTGTTCTTTTCATGTGTTGAGGTGTTCTTTTCATGTGTTGAGGTGTTCTTGTCATGTGTTGAGGTGTTCTTGTCAAGTGTTGAGGTGTTCTTGTCATGTGTTGAGGTGTTCTTTTCATGTGTTGAGGTGTTCTTTTCATGTGTTGAGGTGTTCTTGTCATGTGTTGAGGTGTTCTTGTCATGTGTTGAGGTGTTCTTGTCATGTGTTGAGGTGTTCTTTTCATGTGTTGAGGTGTTCTTTTCATGTGTTGAGGTGTTCTTGTCATGTGTTGAGGTGTTCTTTTCATGTGTTGAGGTGTTCTTTTCATGTGTTGAGGTGTTCTTTTCATGTGTTGAGGTGTTCTTGCCATGTGTTGAGGTGTTCTTTTCATGTGTTGAGGTGTTCTTTTCATGTGTTGAGGTGTTATTGTCATGTGTTGAGGTGTTATTGTCATGTGTTGAGGTGTTCTTTTCATGTGTTGAGGTGTTCTTTTCATGTGTTGAGGTGTTATTGTCATGTGTTGAGGTGTTCTTTTCATGTGTTGAGGTGTTCTTTTCATGTGTTGAGGTGTTCTTTTCATGTGTTGAGGTGTTATTGTCATGTGTTGAGGTGTTCTTGTCATGTGTTGAGGTGTTCTTTTCATGTGTTGAGGTGTTCTTTTCATGTGTTGAGGTGTTCTTTTCATGTGTTGAGGTGTTATTGTCATGTGTTGAGGTGTTCTTTTCATGTGTTGAGGTCTTCTTTTCATGTGTTGAGGTGTTCTTTTCATGTGTTGAGGTGTTCTTTTCATGTGTTGAGGTGTTCTTTTCATGTGTTGAGGTGTTATTGTCATGTGTTGAGGTGTTCTTTTCATGTGTTGAGGTGTTATTGTCATGTGTTGAGGTGTTCTTTTCATGTGTTGAGGTGTTCTTTTCATGTGTTGAGGTGTTCTTTTCATGTGTTGAGGTGTTCTTTTCATGTGTTGAGGTGTTCTTTTCATGTGTTGAGGTGTTATTGTCATGTGTTGAGGTGTTCTTTTCATGTGTTGAGGTGTTCTTTTCATGTGTTGAGGTGTTCTTTTCATGTGTTGAGGTGTTCTTTTCATGTGTTGAGGTGTTATTGTCATGTGTTGAGGTGTTCTTTTCATGTGTTGAGGTGTTATTGTCATGTGTTGAGGTGTTCTTTTCATGTGTTGAGGTGTTCTTGTCATGTGTTGAGGTGTTCTTTTCATGTGTTGAGGTGTTCTTGTCATGTGTTGAGGTGTTCTTTTCATGTGTTGAGGTGTTCTTTTCATGTGTTGAGGTGTTCTTTTCATGTGTTGAGGTGTTCTTTTCATGTGTTGAGGTGTTATTGTCATGTGTTGAGGTGTTCTTTTCATGTGTTGAGGTGTTATTGTCATGTGTTGAGGTGTTCTTTTCATGTGTTGAGGTGTTCTTTTCATGTGTTGAGGTGTTCTTTTCATGTGTTGAGGTGTGCTTCTTTCTTACACACTGAACTCAGTTCTGCCGCAAGGGAAACCACGTAAAGCTCATCCACCTTGACAGATGCAAATAACAGCTTTCAGACCTAATCACACCAGACAAGATAAAGTCCCGGCTTCTCATCTGCTGGATGGCAGGTTTATTAACAGCTGGAGAGTCGCTGCCAGTCATCAATATGAAGACCTCCAAACCCACCACCGATGGTAAAGGGTAGATGTGATCACCTCAAAACCACGGTTATCAAGAAACATGGGTAGATGGGACTTATAATACAGTCATGGCCGGTCATATTGGCACCCCGGCATTTCTGGCAGGTCGTTCCAATTACAAATGTTTTGGCATTTCCATGTTCATTTCTTTTGTTTGTATTTGTAGGACACAAAAAGGGGAGAAACAAAAAGCCAAATCTGACCCATTCCACACAGAACTCCTAAAATGGACACAATTATTGCCACCCTCAATGTAATATTTGGTGGCACATTCCTTGAAAAAAAAAAAAAAAACTGAAATCAATCACTTCCTATAACCATCAATGAGTTTCTTCCACCCCTCTACTGGAATTGTGGATCGCTCTACTTGTACCAAATGCTGCAAGTCTCTGATTGTTGGAAGGTTTTCTTTTCCCATCTCTCCACAGGAGCTCTATGGGATTTAGATCTGAACTCATTGTTAGCCATGTTTGACCATTCTTCCAGAAGCCCATTTGTGAGGTCAGGCACTGATATTGGATGAGAAGGCCTGGCTCGCCGTCTCCACTCTAAGGTGTTCTATCGGGTTGAGGTGAGGACTCTGTGCAGGCCAGTCAAGTTCCACCACCTCATTGTGGGAGGAGTTTGGGGACGGCCTCTTCCTGTTCCAACATGACTGCCCACCAGAGCACAAAGCAAGGTCCATAAAGACATGGATGAGCGAGTTTGGGGTGGAGGAACTTGACTGGCCTGCACAGAGTCCTGACCTCAACCCAATAGAACACCTTTGGGATGAATTAGAGTGGAGACTGCAAGCCAGGCCTTCTCATCCAACATCAGTGCCTGACCTCACAAATGCTCTTCTGGAAGAATGGTCAAACATTCCCATAGACACCCTCCTAAACCTTGTGGACGGCCTTCCCAGAAGAGTTGAAGCTGTTATAGCTGCAAAGGGCGGAGCCAACTCAATATTGAACCCTACAGACTAATGCTGGCCATACACTATACAGAAAATCGGCCGAACCCCTTTTCGAAAAACGAACGTTCGACCGTGACCGCAAACGATCGTGCCATCATATAATGACCGATAATCTGTTCAGTGGACATGAATAAATAATTTTGTGTTCGTTTTTTTACATATACCTGGTGCAGACAGTTCGGACGGGAAACACATTAACCTTGCAATTTATCGTACGTTCGGCAGAAATTTTCCAAACATGCCGTTCGTTTTTTTTCCACAAAAACGTCACAAACGATTATCGATTTGTACCCACTAACTTGCCGAAAAACGAACGAAGTGTCTATACGAACGATTTTTCGGCCGATTTTTCGTATAGTGTATGGCCAGCATTAGACTGGGATGTCATTAAAGTTCATGTGTGTGTAAAGGCAGGCGTCCCAATACTTTTGGTGATATCGTGTATATAACATATATAGTTATGTGCAATTAATACCTTACAGCATCCACAGTATAATAGTCTAATATGAGTGGAGACCCGCAGGGGGAAGGGTTGGGACATCACAGCAAGGCATTTTTCTGAGGGTAAAAGGATTAGCATCTTAAAAGTCCCATATACATGTTGCTTGCTAATACAATGCCTTGATAAAGTATTCATACCCCTTGAAATGTTCCACATTTTGTCATGTTACAACTAAAAAATGCAATGACTACATATCCCATGGTACTGTGCTGATTTCCACCTCATGAAGCACTGAATGCGGGCTCTGTGAAATGTGTGACACAGCAGTGCCTCCTCATAGGGCGTAGTGACTACAAGTCACAGAATTCCAGGAGGTCAATGTGTGGGGTCTTCACAAAGTACAGTGCCTTGAGACCTAAATCCCATTGAGAATCTGTGGCAAGACTTGAAAATTGCTGATCACAGACGCTCTCCATCCAATCTGACAGAGCTTGAGATATTTTACAAAGAAGAATGGGCAGAAATGTCCTCTCTAGATGTGCAAAGCTGGTAGAGACACCCCCAAAAAGACTTGTAGAGAAAGGGGGTTCTACAAAGTATTGACTCCGGGGGGCGCCATACAAATGCCCCTCCCCCACACTTTTCACATATTTATTTGTATCATTTATCATTTTCCTTCCACTTCACAATTATGTGACACTTTGTGTTGGTTTATCACATAAAATCCCAATAAAATACATTTATGGTTTTGGTTGTAACAAAATGTGGGGAATTTCAAGGAGTATGAATACTTTTTCCAGGCACTGTATTTGGAGTAGTTTAGTTTCCTTCCATTGATTCTACTTTTATAGTTGTTTACGTTTCATTGCCATTGGCCTAACCCTAAAAATAAAACAAGCACCGAAAAGATACATTTTCCACTTCTGACTGCTCAGCAACAGCAGCAAAAAAATGAAATAAAATCCCGGAGTATAAATCTCGCACTTGTGACGGAGCCGTATACCATAAAACGCGGCGTTCGCACAGCTATGGTGCTTTTAGCCCGAAAGCCGCTAATTACAGCTTTTGATTAAACGTTTAATTATTTGCTTGCAGCGAGATATTTCCGGCGTTCGGTTCGGCATCGCCGGGGAAATATATCAGCTGGTTATTAATCGGCGGCTCTACCAGCAGAAAAACCTCTATTTTCTATAAACGAGAACTTTATATATATATATATATATATATATATATATATATATAGTGTGTGATTATTATATATAGTGTGTGATTATTATATATAGTGTGATTATTATATATAGTGTGTGATTATTATATATAGTGTGTGATTATTATATATAGTGTGATTATTATATATAGTGTGTGATTATTATATATAGTGTGATTATTATATATAGTGTGTGATTATTATATATAGTGTGATTATTATTATTATACAATAAAATCCACTTCATGTTTTCTAAGATGCTTCCTGAATGACTAGCAGCATTGTCGGAGGCGTGCATGCAGGATCAGGAGTATAAAAAAAAGGATCGCTAGTTGAGTTGTTGGGAACGATTCCTGGAGAATGGATGGTGGACAGAGGAAGGCGACATTATAGAGACGTCCCCCCAATACCCGCATGTCTGGGTGCTGCCAACACCCCCCTCATCATCACAATAACAAACCTCCCGGGGGGGACCAGCCTGCAGGTTCCATTATCTGGGCGTCTCTTTGATACGACAAATCTGCTTCCCCCGTTACACATTGAGACCCAAATCTGGAAGATAAAAGCAGAACTTTGAAAGGAATAATGACCAGAAGCTTCCCCCACCCCCGACCCGTCCGGAATTCATAGGAGGAGCAGCCAAGGTGAGTGTGACCGTCGCAGGCTTTGCTGTAGCAGCGTGGTGGTTATTATTTATTATTATGATGATGATTTGTTGTTTTTTTTATTGTTATTTTATTTTTATTTTTTTTAAGTATTTTTAGTATTAATTATATTTCTTGTTATTATTATTGGTATGATTGTTATTATATTTTGTTATTACTATTATTTTTATTTATTATTTGTTACTATAAATTTTTATCTTATTATTATTATTTTTTTTTGTTATTTTTACTATTGATATATTTTGTTATAATTTTGTATTGTTGTTATTATTATTATTATCAATAATTTAATTTTATTTAATATTAATATTTGTTATTATTTTGTATTGTTATTATTATCATCATCATCAATCATATTATTTTGATTAATATTATGTTATTTTTTATTACTTGCACCGATACTGTTTTTTACAGGTGAGTACGAGTACCGATACTTTTGGTCAAGTACTCACCGATACAGAGTACCGATACCTTTGCGCTGTGATTTGAGCCCATACAAAATGAATGGGGTCATATTGCACTGCAAAGAATCGAATGTGATTTGAACAGGAATGCGGTGTGATTCCTGTCCACATCGCATGCGATTTCGCACACCGTTCCTGTGTCACTGAAGTTCTGAAGTCACTATGACAAGTCTGGGTTCACACCGGAGCGGTGGGGGAAAGGGCATGCGATTCGACAAGGAATTGCAACACATTCCTGTACAAATCGCATGCGATTCTTTGCAGTGCCCATTTATTTTTTATGAGGCTCAAACTGCACCACAAAGGTATCGGTTTCAGGTTTCAGTCTGAGTATTTTTGCAAATGCTTAATATTGGCACTGATATCGGTGCAACCCTAATTATTTGTTATAATTCATTTTTGTCTGTTATTATTATTTATTATTAATTTTTAGTTATTATTTTTGTTGTATTATTATTATTAATATTATTATTATTATTCATTTTTATTTGTTGTTGTTTTATTTTCTACTTTTTATTGTTCAGTTTTTATTTGTAGTTATTTTTATATTTGTTGTTATTTTATATTTTTATGTGTTATTGTTCTTTTTTATTATTAATAATATTAAATCCCTTTTGGGCAGAATTATTACAAAGGTTTGTGGTTTTGTCTGTAATGTTGTTAGAACCCAGGTATCTGCCTGCATTGGCGCTGAAAATGACTCAATAAAATAAATTCCGTAGGCGATTGCTACAATGCAGATGAAAGTTCTAGAAACAAAAGGCATAAAACTGCTCAGCAGATTATATAGAAAACAAAACTGCAGTATGCAGCGGTGTTGGCGGCAGTATCAGTGGCAGTGCTGGCAGTGGTGGTGGTAGTGGCGGCAGTAGCGGTGGCAGTGGCAGTGCTGGCGGTGGTGGCGGCAGTAGCGGTGGCAGTGCTGGTGGTGGTAGTGGTGACGGAGGTGATGGTGGCAGTGGCAGCAGTGGTGGTGGTGGCGGCAGTGGCGGCGGAAGTGGTGGCAGGGGCAGTGGCGGCGGCAGGGTGAGCCTTGCCTGGGTGAGAAGAGAATTGAGAGGAGCCGGGATATGAGCAGGAAGGATGGAGCATGCGATTGATAAGGCGATGGGGTGATGGATAAGGTGATGGATAAGATGAAGTATAAGATGAAGTATAAGGTGAAGGATAAGGTGATGGATAAGACGATGGATAAGACGATGGATAAGACGATGGATAAGGGGATGGATAAGGTGATGGATAAGGCGATGGATAAGGCGATGGATAAGGGGATGGATAAGGTGATGGATAAGGCGATGGATAAGACGATGGATAAGGGGATGGATAAGGGGATGGATAAGACGATCGATAAGACGATGGATAAGACGATGGATAAGGGGATGGATAAGGTGATGGATAAGGGGATGGATAAGGTGATGGGGCGATGGATAAGGCGATGGATAAGGGGATGGATAAGGGGATGGATAAGGCGATAGCCTTATCCATTGCCTTATCCATCGCCTTATCCATCGCCTTATCCATCGCCCCATCCATCGCCCCATCACCTTATCCATCGCCTTATCCATCGCCTTATCCATCGCCCCATCACCTTATCCATCGCCTTATCCATCGCCTTATCCATCGCCTTATCCATCGCCTTATCCATCGTCTTATCCATCGCCTTATCCATCGCCCCATCACCTTATCCATCGCCTTATCCATCGCCTTATCCATCGCCTTATCCTTCGTCTTATCCATCGCCTTATCCTTCGTCTTATCCATCCCCTTATCTATCGCCCCATCACCTTATCCATCACCTTAGCCATCGCTTTATCCATCCTCTTATCCATCCCCTTATCTATCGCCCCATCACCTTATCCATCACCTTATCCATCGCCTTATCCATAGCCTTATCCATCGCCTTATCTATGGATATGGGGGCGATGGATAAGGTGATGGATAAGACGAAGGATAAGGCGATGGATATGGGGATGGATAAGGTGATGGATAAGACGATGGATAAGGCGATGGGTAAGGTGATGGATAAGGCGATGATAAGGTGATGGATAAGGCGATGGGGCGATGGATAAGGTGATGGGTAAGGCAATGGATAAGGGGATGGATAAGGCGATGGATAAGGCGAAGGGGCGATGGATAAGGCGATGGATAAGGCGATAGATAAGGCGATGGGGCGATGGATAAGGTGATGGGTAAGGCAATGGATAAGACGATGGATAAGGGGATGGATAAGGCGAGGGATAAGGCGATGGATAAGGCGTTGGATAAGGCGATGGATAAGGCGATGGGGCTATGGATAGGGTGATGGATAAGGCGATGGATAAGGCGATGGATAAAACGAAGGATAAGGCGATGGATAAGGCGATGGATAAGACGAAGGATAAGGGGAAGGATAAGACGAAGGATAAGGGGAAGGATAAGATGAAGGATAAGGCGATGGATAAGACGAAGGATAAGGCGATGGATAAGGCGATGGATAAGGTGATGGATAAGGCCATGGATAAGGGGATGGATAAGACGAAGGATAAGCCGATGGATAAGGGGATGGATAAGGCGATGGATAAGGCCATGATAAGGTGATGGATAAGGCGATGGATAAGGCGATGGATAAGGCGATGGATAAGGCGAGGGATAAGGCGATGGATAAGGCGTTGGATAAGGCGATGGATAAGGCGATGGATAAGGCGATGGGGCTATGGATAGGGTGATGGATAAGGCGATGGATAAGGCGATGGATAAGACGAAGGATAAGGCGATGGATAAGGCGATGGATACGACGAAGGATAAGGTGAAAGATAAGACGAAGGATAAGGAGATGGATAAGACGAAGGATAAGGCGATGGATAAGGCGATGGATAAGGTGATGGATAAGGCCATGGATAAGACGAAGGATAAGCCGATGGATAAGGTAATGGATAAGGCGATGGATAAGGCGAAGGGGTGATGGATAAGGCGATGGATAAGGCGATGGATAAGGCGATGGATAAGGTGATGGATAAGGCGATGGGGCTATGGATAGGGTGATGGATAAGGCGATGGATAAGGCGATGGATAAGACGAAGGATAAGGCGATGGATAAGGCGATGGATAAGACGAAGGATAAGGTGAAGGATAAGACGAAGGATAAGGCGATGGATAAGACGAAGGATAAGGCGATGGATAAGGCGATGGGGCTATGGATAGGGTGATGGATAAGGCGATGGATAAGGCGATGGATAAGACGAAGGATAAGGTGAAGGATAAGACGAAGGATAAGGCGATGGATAAGGCGATGGATAAGGTGATGGATAAGGCCATGGATAAGGGGATGGATAAGACTAAGGATAAGCCGATGGATAAGGGGATATATAAGGCGGTGGATAAGGCGGTGGATAAGGCGATGGATAAGGCGAAGGGGCGATGGATAAGGCGATGGATAAAGTGATGGATAAGGCAATGGATAAGGTGATGGATAAGGCGATGGATAAGGTGATGGATAAGGGGATGGATAAGGCAATGGATAAGGCGATGGGGTGATGGATAAGGTGATGGATAAGGCGATGGATAAGACGAAGGATAAGGGGATGGATAAGGTAATGGATAAGACGATGGGGCGATGGATAAGGTGATGGGGCTATGGATAGGGTGATGGATAAGGTGATGGATAAGGCGATGGATAAGGCGATGGATAAGGCGATGGATAAGGCGATGGATAAGACGAAGGATAAGGCGATGGATAAGACGAAGGATAAGGCGATGGATAAGGCGATGGATAAGGTGATGGATAAGGCCATGGATAAAGGGGTGGATAAGACGAAGGATAAGCCGATGGATAAGGGGATGGATAAGGCGATGGATAAGGCGATGGATAAGGCGATGGATAAGGCGATGATAAGGTGATGGATAAGGCGATGGATAAGGCGATGGGTAAGGGGATGGATAAGGTGAGGGATAAGGCGATGGATAAGGCGTTGGATAAGGCGATGGATAAGGCGATGGATAAGGCGATGGGGCTATGGATAGGGTGGTGGATAAGGCGATGGATAAGACGAAGGATAAGGCGATGGATAAGGCGATGGATACGACGAAGGATAAGGTGAAAGATAAGACGAAGGATAAGGAGATGGATAAGATGAAGGATAAGGCAATGGATAAGGCGATGGATAAGGTGATGGATAAGGCCATGGATAAGGGGATGGATAAGACAAAGGATAAGCCGATGGATAAGGGGATGGATAAGGCGATGGATAAGGCGATGGATAAGGCGATGGATAAGGCGATGGATAAGGCGAAGGGGCGATGGATAAGGCGATGGATAAGGCGATGGATAAGGCGATGGATAAGGCGATGGGGCTATGGATAGGGTGATGGATAAGGCGATGGATAAGGCGATGGATAAGACGAAGGATAAGGCGATGGATAAGGCGATGGATAAGACGAAGGATAAGGGGATGGATAAGACGAAGGATAAGCCGATGGATAAGGGGATATATAAGGCGATGGATAAGGCGATGGATAAGGCGATGGGGCTATGGATAGGGTGATGGATAAGGCGATGGATAAGACGATGGATAAGACGAAGGATAAGGCGATGGATAAGGCGATGGATAAGACGAAGGATAAGGTGAAGGATAAGACGATGGATAAGGCGATGGATAAGACGAAGGATAAGGCGATGGATAAGGTGATGGATAAGGCCATGGGTAAGGGGATGGATAAGACTAAGGATAAGCCGATGGATAAGGGGATATATAAGGCGGTGGATAAGGCGATGGATAAGGCGAAGGGGCGATGGATAAGGCGATGGATAAGGCGATGGATAAGGCGATGGGCCGATGGATAAGGCAATGGATAAGGCAATGGATAAGGCGATGGATAAGGCGATGGATAAGACGAAGGATAAGGCAATGGATAAGGTGATGGATAAGGCGATGGATAAGGTGATGGATAAGGGGATGGATAAGGTAATGGATAAGACGATGGGGCGATTGATAAGGTGATGGGGCTATGGATAGGGTGATGGATAAGGCGATGGATAAGGCGATGGATAAGACGAAGGATAAGGCGATGGATAAGGCGATGGATACGACGAAGGATAAGGCGATGGATAAGGCGATGGATAAGGTGATGGATAAGGCCATGGATAAGGGGATGGATAAGACGAAGGATAAGCCGATGGATAAGGGGATGGATAAGGCGATGGATAAGGCGAAGGGGCGATGGATAAGGCGATGGATAAGGCGATGGATAAGGCGATGGGGTGATGGATAAGGTGATGGATAAGGTGAGGGATAAGGCGATGGATAAGGCGATGGATAAGGCGAAGGATAAGACGAAGGATAAGGCGATGGATAAGGCGATGGATAAGACGAAGGATAAGGTGAAGGATAAGACGAAGGATAAGGCGATGGATAAGACGAAGGATAAGGCGATGGATAAGGTGATGGATAAGGTGATGGATAAGGCCATGGATAAGGGGATGGATAAGACGAAGGATAAGCCGATGGATAAGGGGATGGATAAGGCGATGGATAAGGCGATGGATAAGGCGAAGGGGCGATGGATAAGGCGATGGATAAGGCGATGGATAAGGCGATGGGCCGATGGATAAGGCGATGGATAAGGCGATGGATAAGACGAAGGATAAGACGATGGATAAGGTGATGGATAAGGGGATGGATAAGGCAATGGATAAGACGATGGGGTCATGGATAAGGTGATGGATAAGGCGATGGATAAGACGAAGGATAAGGCGATGGATAAGGTGATGGATAAGGGGATGGATAAGGTAATGGATAAGACGATGGGGCGATGGATAAGGTGATGTATAAGACGATGGATAAGGCGATGGGGCGATTGATAAGGTGATGGATAAGGCGATGGGGCGATGGATAAGGTGATGGATAAGGCGAGGGATAAGGCGAGGGATAAGGCGATGGCTAAGGCGATGGATAAAACGATGGATAAGACAATAGATAAGACGATGGATAAGACGATGGGGAGATGGATAAGGTGATGTATAAGACGATGGATAAGGCGATGGGGCGATTGATAAGGCGATGGATAAGGCGATGGGGCGATGGATAAGGCGAGGGATAAGGGGATGGATAAGGCGAGGGATAAGGCGATGGATAAGGTGATGATCGATGGATAAAGCGATCTATGGATAAGGTGATGGATAAGGCGAGGGATAAGGGGATGGATAAGGCGATGGATAAGGCGATGGATAAGGCGATGATCGATGGATAAAGCGATCTATGGATAAGGTGATGGATAAGGGATACGGTGACCGTGTGTGCAGATATAAGGGGGGGGGGAAGCAGGAGGTGGATCTCATTGTATGCTGGCTGGAAGAGGTGAGTTAGAAGACAGTATTGGAAGGGTGAGTGGATGTGGAAGCTCCAGGGAAGGGGTGAGGGAGAGGAGAAGTCTTGAAGGTGACAGAGGAGATGTAGAATTGCTCCCAGCGGCATAATAACTGCCTTCCTTTTGTCAGTAAGCGGCATGCTATGCCGAGGATTAGAGCTGGGAGGATTACGGCACGTGCATTCTCTTTCAGGGACCCCATGGAAAGGCGAGTGATGGATTTTCCGATGGTCTGGGCTCTGTCATTCATCTTATCGCAGTTCATGGTGTCAGCGACTCAAGGTAAGGGCTGAATAATCTCACTGTGCCTCTATTCATCATCAGTCCATATATCACAGTCAGTTACGATCCATAATTGGCCCTTGCTGATGAACTATAAATCCCAGCAGGCATCTAGTGATAGCATTTGGGTCACCAGCATGCCTCAGTCCTCTGCTCTGCAGCTATACTGGGAATATATGGTTCTGGTTGCCATGTCAGCATTTGGCTGGCTGCAAACTACAAATTCCAGCATGCCTTGGCACCCTATGGCCCGAGTACTAGTGGGACTATTCTTATAGGATGCTACATCAGGCATCACCCAGCTGCAGTGGAACTACAAGTCTCTTCAACGCCACCAACCATGGATGGAATTCTAGTTTCCAAGATGCAGTTCTAGATTTTTACTAACTGGTGGAACAACTGTCTTCATTGGCTCCACAACTCTGGAGGAACTACATGCTCCAACAGTTGTGAAGAACTTTTAGTTCCTCAATCCTGTATCAATATTTGGATTCTAGTTGTAATAGAACTACAAGTCCCAGGAGGACTCTGCAAAGGCTGAAGGCATGTAGTCTGTTGGGATGCCAATGGCTTGCAAGGCATGCTGGGACTAACCGTTTCATGCCAGATCTATGGAGCTTGCAGATCCTTCGCAGCCATGGTGATAGAAGATGGCCAAGCTTTTGTCCGGACTTTGGTACCTCAAGATCAGGGGTCTTCAAAGTTTCTAAGCAAAGGACCAGCTAACTGTCCTTCAGGCTTTTAGGGGGGCTGGAGTGTGGTCAGTGGGTGTAGAAAATGCCCCGGCATCAGCGCCCCATCAATTAATAATGGGATAAGTGCCCCATTGTTGATATCAATAAGAAGAACAGTGCCCCAATGATGGTGTCAGTAAGGGGAAAGGTGCTCCATCATTGGTGTCCATTGGTGGAATAGATCCCCAAGGGCCAGATAAAGGCAAGCAAAGAATCACATCCGGCCCCTGGGCCACAGTTTGGGGACCACTGCTCTAGATCAAGAATTAAGACTTTCAGTGCTTGCTGGGAAATGTAGTTCCTCCGCAGATGGAAGGTGGCCATCTGTCCATTTTAAAATTACATTTCACATTTGTTGTGTATCGTGTTGCATCAAAGAATATTGTCTTTGTTCCTGGCGTTCCTTCAAAATGTCTTCATTCCTGGCTAGTTTTCAGGTCATTCCCAGAGGCATCCAACCCCCACCCCGAGATCAGACCAATATTAATATATACTGTATATACTATATTTATATATGGTGATGTTACTAGAACTCTTCTCAATGTAAATGGGTCCATAAGTCACATCGTGTGAAAAAATGTATAAAAGAAATGAGCTGATTGGTTGGCACCTGGGAGAAGCACCATAAGGACTTATTAGCGGGAAGGTTAGTTGGGGAATTGATGGGGGTTACGGGGTTAAGTGATGGGGTCAAACTAAAGGGAAGCTGTAAAGGCTTCGGGTTAATTATATTTTTAGTAAACGTCTTGAAATGATTGACTTTTATATCTACAGTCCAGGGAATATGTAAGTACACCCCCCTGGGAATTGATGACTGTTTCAATAAGTGAACAGACACACGGGTTAGATCTTTATCCAGATAAAGGTGATCTACTAGAACAAAGGACCATAAAACTGACGCTGGATATTCATCCTTATATTCTAAATTAAGGAAAATGTAGATTTGTTACATAGAAAAAGTGAGTGCACCCCAACATTTCCGACTTCCTCAATCCATGGAATCCGGAGTTCCAGATTACATTATATATAATGTTCCGATGTTCCAGTGATTAGAACCCGTGTAAGGAGTGTGCAGGTGGAACTTATTGAACCCTCAGACATCTCAGGTCTTCTCTTTACTATTGACGTATGTGGAGTCATCATGCCAAGATCAATAAAGCTCTCTAAGGCCCTCAGAAAGACATTTGTAGATGTCAACGAGTCTGGCAAAGGATTTAAAAAGATCGCCAAAGTATTTGAAGGCAATCATTCCTTGGAATGGAAAATAATCTACAAGTGGTGGAGATTTCAAACAACTAATGTGTCCAGGACTGGGCTGCCCAGCAGATTCGACCCAAGAGCTGACCGTTGGATGCTAAAAGTCTCCATGAATCCCAGAATTTCATTGCAGGGAGAAGGTGTGTTCTATATATTAAGATAAAAAGCCTTCTGTGTGCCCCTCCCCCCCCCCTAATACTTACCTGAGGTCCCTCTCTGTCCAGCGATGTTGCACGAAAGCCTCGGCTGGCCGAGACAGCAGCGGGCGCCATTGGCTTCTGCTGCCGCCAATCAAAGTCAGTGAGCCAATGAGGAGAGAGAGGTGTGAGGCCGAGCCACGGCTCCATGTCAGAATGGACATACAGAGCAGCGGCTCGGCTGCTTTCTGTGGGGGCATTTGGCAGGAGGGAGGAGCCAGGAGCACCGGTGGGGGACCTGAGAAGAGGAGGATTGGGGCGCTCTGTGCAAAAACCATTACAGAACAAGTAAGTTTAATATGTTTGTAATTTTTTAAAGAAAACAAAAAAAAGAGACTTTAGTATCACTTTAACCCCTTCAATGCTGGGCACCCCACCCCCCTTCCTGCCCAGGCCAATTCTCAGCTTTCAGCGCTGTCACACTTTGAATGACAATTGTGCGGTCATGTAACCATGTACCCAAATTTAATGTGGGATTTAATCACCACTGGGGTTTTAATTTTTGCTAAACAATCGAAAAAAGAATAAAAATTTGGAATAAAACAAACAAACATTTTTCGTAGTTTGCTATAAAATTTTGCAAACAGGCAATTTTTCTCCTTCACTAATGGGCACTGATATGTGGCACTGATGGGCACTGATAGGTGGCACTGATGGGCACTGATAGGTGGCACTGATGGACAGTGATTGGCAGCACTGATGGGCACTGATGAGGAGACACTGATGGCAGCACTGAAGGGCACTGATAGGCGTCACTGGTGGGAATGAACTGATAATCAGTGCTGATGTCCGTTTAACATAAGACAGTTATCGGCTTTCTTCTTCTCCTCTCATGCAGTCGGTGTGAGGAAAGAAAAGCCAATAATCGGCTTGTGCTTACATCCTGCGATCAGCTGTCATTGGGCGACACCTGATCACGTGGTAAAGTGCCGCTGTGATTGGCCCTTTACCTCTATCTGTGATCAGCTGAGTCCAAAGGACTCTACTATCACAAAGCGCACCGCCCGTGCACCGAAGGGGGTAGCGTGGGCAGCCCAAACAGGTGAGGACATCCATGGATGCCCTCCTGGCAAACTAAGTCTGCGCTGTAGCCGTCTTTCAGCTATAGCGCGGGTAAGAAGTAGTTTCTTTGCAACAGCTGGGGTCAAAGTGCATCTGCAATTAGAAGGAGACAATGTGCTGAAGACTGATCCACCAAAGACCAGAGCTTCTGGAACAATGTGCTGAAGACTGATCCAAAGACCAGAGCTTCTGGAACAAGGTGCTGAAGATTGATCCAAAGACCAGAGCTTCTGGACCAATGTGCCGAAGACTGATCCCCCAAAGACCAGAGTTTCTGGAACAATGTGCTGAAGACTAATCCACCAAAGACCAGAGTTTCTGGAACAATGTGCCGAAGACTGATCCCCCAAAGACCAGAGTTTCTGGAACAATGTGCTGAAGATTGATCCACCAAAGACCAGAGTTTCTGGAACAATGTGCTGAAGACTGATCCACCAAAGACCAGAGTTTCTGGAACAATGTGCTGAAGACTGATCCACCAAAGACCAGAGCTTCTGGAACAATGTGCTGAAGACTGATCCAAAGACCAGATCTTCTGGAACAAGGTGCTGAAGACTGATCCAAAGACCAGAGCTTCTGGAACAATGTGCCGAAGACTGATCCCCCAAAGACCAGAGTTTCTGGAACAATGTGCTGAAGACTCATCCACCAAAGACCAGAGTTTCTGGAACAATGTGCTGAAGACTGATCCACCAAAGACCAGAGTTTCTGGAACAAGGTGCTGAAGACTGATCCACCAAAGACCAGAGCTTCTGGAACAATGTGCTGAAGACTGATCCACCAAAGACCAGAGCTTCTGGAACAAGGTGCTGAAGACTGATCCACCAAAGACCAGAGCTTCTGGAACAAGGTGCTGAAGACTGTTCCACCAAAGACCAGAGCTTCTGGAACAATGTGCTGAAGACTGATCCACCAAAGACCAGAGTTTCTGGAACAAGGTGCTGAAGACTGATCCACCAAAGACCAGAGCTTCTGGAACAATGTGCTGAAGACTGATCCACCAAAGACCAGAGCTTCTGGAACAAGGTGCTGAAGACTGATCCACCAAAGACCAGAGCTTCTGGAACAAGGTGCTGAAGACTGTTCCACCAAAGACCAGAGCTTCTGGAACAATGTGCTGAAGACTGATCCACCAAAGACCAGAGCTTCTGGAACAATGTGCTGAAGACTGATCCAAAGACCAGAGCTTCTGGAACAAGGTGCTGAAGACTGATCCAAAGACCAGAGCTTCTGGAACAATGTGCCGAAGACTGATCCCCCAAAGACCAGAGTTTCTGGAACAATGTGCTGAAGACTGATCCACCAAAGACCAGAGCTTCTGGAACAAGGTGCTGAAGATTGATCCACCAAAGACCAGAGCTTCTGGAACAATGTGCTGAAGACTGATCCAAAGACCAGAGTTTCTGGAACAAGGTGCTGAAGACTGATCCATCAAAGACCAGAGCTTCTGGAACAAGGTGCTGAAGACTGATCCATCAAAGACCAGAGCTTCTGGAACAATGTGCTGAAGACTGATCCAAAGACCAGAGTTTCTGGAACAAGGTGCTGAAGACTGATCCATCAAAGACCAGAGCTTCTGGAACAAGGTGCTGAAGGCTGATCCATCAAAGACCAGAGCTTCTGGAACAAGGTGCTGAAGACTGATCCAAAGACCAGAGCTTCTGGAACAATGTGCCGAAGACTGATCCCCCAAAGACCAGAGTTTCTGGAACAATGTGCTGAAGACTGATCCACCAAAGACCAGAGCTTCTGGAACAAGGTGCTGAAGACTGATCCACCAAAGACCAGAGCTTCTGGAACAATGTGCTGAAGACTGATCCAAAGACCAGAGTTTCTGGAACAAGGTGCTGAAGACTGATCCATCAAAGACCAGAGTTTCTGGAACAAGGTGCTGAAGACTGATCCACCAAAGACCAGAGCTTCTGGAACAAGGTGCTGAAGACTGATCCACCAAAGACCAGAGCTTCTGGAACAAGGTGCTGAAGACTATTCCACCAAAGACCAGAGCTTCTGGAACAATGTGCTGAAGACTGATCCACCAAAGACCAGAGTTTCTGGAACAATGTGCTGAAGACTGATCCACCAAAGACCAGAGCTTCTGGAACAATGTGCTGAAGACTGATCCAAAGACCAGAGCTTCTGGAACAAGGTGCTGAAGACTGATCCAAAGACCAGAGCTTCTGGAACAATGTGCCGAAGACTGATCCCCCAAAGACCAGAGTTTCTGGAACAATGTGCTGAAGACTGATCCATCAAAGACCAGAGCTTCTGGAACAATGTGCTGAAGACTGATCCAAAGACCAGAGTTTCTGGAACAAGGTGCTGAAGACTGATCCATCAAAGACCAGAGCTTCTGGAACAAGGTGCTGAAGGCTGATCCATCAAAGACCAGAGCTTCTGGAACAAGGTGCTGAAGACTGATCCAAAGACCAGAGCTTCTGGAACAATGTGCCGAAGACTGATCCCCCAAAGACCAGAGTTTCTGGAACAATGTGCTGAAGACTGATCCACCAAAGACCAGAGCTTCTGGAACAAGGTGCTGAAGATTGATCCACCAAAGACCAGAGCTTCTGGAACAATGTGCTGAAGACTGATCCAAAGACCAGAGTTTCTGGAACAAGGTGCTGAAGACTGATCCATCAAAGACCAGAGCTTCTGGAACAAGGTGCTGAAGACTGATCCATCAAAGACCAGAGCTTCTGGAACAATGTGCTGAAGACTGATCCAAAGACCAGAGTTTCTGGAACAAGGTGCTGAAGACTGATCCATCAAAGACCAGAGCTTCTGGAACAAGGTGCTGAAGGCTGATCCATCAAAGACCAGAGCTTCTGGAACAAGGTGCTGAAGACTGATCCAAAGACCAGAGCTTCTGGAACAATGTGCCGAAGACTGATCCCCCAAAGACCAGAGTTTCTGGAACAATGTGCTGAAGACTGATCCACCAAAGACCAGAGCTTCTGGAACAAGGTGCTGAAGATTGATCCACCAAAGACCAGAGCTTCTGGAACAATGTGCTGAAGACTGATCCAAAGACCAGAGTTTCTGGAACAAGGTGCTGAAGACTGATCCATCAAAGACCAGAGCTTCTGGAACAAGGTGCTGAAGACTGATCCATCAAAGACCAGAGCTTCTGGAACAAGGTGCTGAAGACTGATCCATCAAAGACCAGAGCTTCTGGAACAATGTGCTGAAGACTGATCCACCAAAGACCAGAGCTTCTGGAACAATGTGCTGAAGACTGATCCAAAGACCAGAGTTTCTGGAACAAGGTGCTGAAGACTGATCCACCAAAGACCAGATCTTCTGGAACAAGGTGCTGGAGACTGATCCACCAAAGACTAGATCTTCTGGACTAAAGTGCTGAAGACTGATCCACCAAAGACCAGATCTTCTGGAACAAGGTGCTGGAGACTGATCCACCAAAGACTAGATCTTCTGGACTAAAGTGCTAGTGACTGATCCATCAAAGACCAGAGTTTCTGGAGCAATGTGCTGACCGATCCATCAAAGACTTGATCTTCTGGAACAATGTACTGCAGACTGATCCATCAAAGACCAGATCTTCTGGAACAAAGCGCTAGAAACTGGATTCATCAAAGACCAGATATTCTGCAATTATTTTCTGACTGATCCATCAACGATAGAGTTGTTTGGTCACAGTAACAATAGACATGTTTGCCACAAAACAAAGACAGCATTTTAGGAGAAGAGTCAACTGTGAAGCATGGTGGTGGAAATGTTATGATTTGGAGATGCTTTGGTGCTTTAGGTCTGGGCAGCGTGCAGTCATCAAGTACGCTGTGTATTCTGCATCAGTGGGCTTGATGAGAATGTCAGGACATCTGCCAGAGAGTTGAAGCTGAACCCGAAATGAATCTTTCAACATGATAAAAACAGAAAAAGTCCCGCTCTAATGTTCCTGTCACTGGTGTTAACCAAGAGCTTCTGGAGCAATGTGCTGAAGACTGATCCAACAAAGACCAGAGTTTATGGAACAGTGTGCTGAAGACTTATCCATAAAAGACCAGACCTTCTGCAACAATGATCTGACTGATCGATCGAAGACCAGATCCTCTGGACTAAGGTGCTAGTGACTGATCGATCGAAGACCAGAGCTTCTGGAACAAAGAGCTGGAAACTGATTCAGCAAAGACCAGATATTCTGGAACAATTTGCTGACTGATCCATCAAAGATAGAGTTGTTTGGTCACAGTAACAATAGACATGTTTGCCGCAAAACAAAAACAGCATTTTAGGAGAAGAATCGACTGTGAAGCATGGTGGTGGAAATGTTAGGATTTGGAGTTGCTTTGTTGCTTTAGGGTCTGGGCAGCCTGCAGTCATCAAGTAAGCTGTGTATTCTGCATCAGTGGGCTTTGACATCTGCCAGGGAGTTGAAGCTGAACCAGAAATGAATATTTCAACACGATAAAAACAGAAGAAGTCCCGCTCTAATTTTCCTATCACTGGTATCAGCCAACATGACATGTAATGAACTGGTGCGGATCATATAAAAGCAGCTTGTCAGGCTACAATATGCTACCGAAAAATAGCAACCGATCGCACACAGTATCCCAACTTGTGACCAAAACTAAACCAGTAATGTTAGATGGCTTCAGCTCTGCTCTGCACCCACAGGAGGTCCCTCTGATGCGTTTCGCCCCCAAGTGGGCTTAGTCATTGCTAACCCTAACCCTTCTTCAGTTAAGTCCACTGGAGGGTGAAACGCGTCTGAGGGACCTCTGATGGTGGTGGAGAGCAGAGTTAAAGACATCTTACATTACTGGTTTAGTTTTGGTCACAGTGAGTCGGCGTTCTGTGTGCGATCGGTTGAAGTTTTTCTGTAACATGGACTTGGAAGATTCACCTGCTGTGAATGTCAGATCCACTGCTTTTTAAATATAATCCAAAGTGTACAAAGGAAAGTTTTGGATAGTTAGAATCCTTGTCAGATGTTCTTTGTCACCTGTGCCCCTCCCCCTCCAGGTAGACCATTTTCTCAGGAATATTTTTTGAGTTGACACCAGAAGATGAGGGGAGGGGAAGTCTTCGGAGGGGACACCCAGGCGCCTTTATCTAAGAGGAGAAATCCCTTCACTTTGATTTCTTGTTGCTGCGTCTCCAGGACAGAAAGTGAAAGGAAATCCACCAAAAGACACACAGACCGCAAAATGTAAGCTGGAAAATGTTGTTTAGCCTTTAAAAAAGTTTTGCTATTCGTCAAATGTTTTCACAAGATCCATTTCTTTTTCTAATCAGGTTTAGCTGGAAATACGTGTGAATCTTGGGTAAAAGTTGTGTGAATTGCGAAGACTTGATTTAATATCTTTAGCAATGGATTGCTGGGGAAGGTCGGGGGAATTGCACTTTGGTTCCATTTTACATCTCTACCCCGACAATGCACACCTTCAGC
The DNA here is from genome assembly GCA_037952835.1 of Lithobates septentrionalis. Classification (NCBI taxonomy): domain Eukaryota; kingdom Metazoa; phylum Chordata; class Amphibia; order Anura; family Ranidae; genus Lithobates; species Lithobates septentrionalis. The sequence goes on along the minus strand of JBBDGP010003301.1, from coordinate 124,107 downwards.
TGTGTAAACTGACGAATTACCACCTATACAGACGTCCTGACACCAAAGATTGGGTGATGAAACTCGAATGGGGGGGGGGGGGTTCCACAACTTTCACACCTCCATTCCCGTTCTTCAGTTCCAGCGAATGTTAGGAAGAGACCCCAACATTTATATCCATACAGGGAGCACCTTCATCCAATCACCCCGGAATGTGTAGATGTTGATTGTCCAAGAAAAGAATGGTAGGTTTGAAAGTTTTGGAACCCAAAGTTCTGGTTCCATCATCCCATCCTTGGTGTCAGATAACATAGTTGTCGCATCCTGTCATTGGGACAATCAACGTCTGCGCTTTCCATAGACATTGGATGAAGGTGTTGGTTTGGATTGGATGAAGGTGTTGGTTTGGATTGGATGAAGGTGTTGGTTTGGATTGGATGAAGGTGTTGGTTTGGATTGGATGAAGGTGTTGGTTTGGATTGGATGAAGGTGTGGGTATAAAAGCTGGGGGGGGGGGGCATTTTCCTGACACTTGTTAGAACTAAAGAAGTGGCTTGGAGAAGCCAGTAAACATCTTCAGAATTACAGGTTAGGTCCAGGTGAATGTGACCGGCTACTACAAAATACACCATGACCTGGAAACAAGACGATCTACCACTGGATACATGAGAGTAACTACCACTAGATACACCATGATCCAGATACATAAGACTAACCTACTAGATACACCATGATCCAGATACATAAGACTAACCTACTAGATACACCATGATCCAGATACATAAGACTAACTACCACTAGATACACCATGATCCAGATACATAAGACTAACCTACTAGATACACCATAACCCGTATACAAAGGACTAACTACTACTACTGTAGATATACGATTACCCGGAGGAATGAGATCCTTCCCATATGATGGGACACTATGGGACGAGGGACATGTGGCAGCTTTGGGGCTTATTTCGGGTTGACCCACAGATCTCACCCTGGGGTACATTTGCCATTTCTATATAAAGCACATTTGCCGAACATTCGCCTGTTCTGAGCCCCGACATTCCGATTCTTGCCGTCTGTAAATCTCACCTCTATTTAGAAGTGGAAATGATCTCCGACGTGTCATCCACAATGGTCATCAGTGATTAGTTGGATCCGAGGATTATAAATGACCGGCATTGGAGATCCTCGTGTACGGCGCATTGGATGAGGATTCGCTGATCTTGTAAATGAGATCGGGGGAGGGGGCGTCTTTTATAAATAACCCCGGTGTTTTCAGCTCGCGGTTTAACCGTCTCTGTATTGCAAACATAATTGGCACTCGCTCAGCGACACCGAAATCAATTATTTACTCGGCACCCCCGCCTGCATACATCTCACTTCATACAAATCGCATTTCATGGCGCTCTTATTTATGGGACCCCCGCCGGCTTCCACTAGAAAAATAGAAATTCATTTCACATCAAACCAACATTAAAGACCATTGAGGGAGTCCCGTTTACCAATCACTCTGGCGGCGTTCTTCTACGTTCGGTTCGTGATTTCTGTACACAAACAATGAAATCTCACAAATATAAAGGGCCGGGACTCGGAATGATCACATATACAAAATGTTTTCCAAACCGGAATCAGAGGCTCAAGACTGCACATACCCTATATTGTCAAAAGTATTGGGACGCCTGCCTTTACACACACATGACCTTTAATGGCATCCCAGTCTTAGTCTGTAGGCTTCAATATTGAGTTGGCTCCGCCCTTTACAGCTATAACAGCTTCACCTCTTCTGGGAAGGCCGTCCACAAGGTTTAGGAGGGTGTCTATGGGAATGTTTGATCATTCTTCCAGAAGAGCATTTGTGAGGTCAGGCACTGATGTTGGATGAGAAGGCCTGGCTCGCAGTCTCCCCGCTAATTCATCCCAAAGGTGTTCTATGGGGTTGAGGTCAGGACTCTGTGCAGGACCGTCAAGTTCCTCCACCTCAAACTCGCTCATCCATATCTTTATGGACCTTGCTTTGTACTCTGGTGGGCAGTCATATTGGAACATGAAGGGGTCGTCCCCAAACTCCTCCCACAAAGTTGGGAGCATAAAATTGTCCAAAATGTCTTGGTATGCTGACGCCTTAAGAGTGCCCTTCACTGGAACTAAGGGGCCAAACCCCTGAAAAACATCCCCCCACCATAATCCCCCCTCCCCCCACACCATAATCCCCCCTCCCCACACACCATAATCCCCCCTCCCCCACACCATAATCCCCCCTCCACCCCCCCACCATAATCCCCCCTCCCCCCCACCATAATCCCCCCCCCACCATAATCCCCCCTCCCCCCCACCATAATCCCCCCTCCCCCCACATCATAATCCCCCCTCCACCCCCACACCATAATCCCCCCTCCCCCACACCATAATCCCCCCTCCACCCCCCACACCATAATCCCCCCTCCCCCCACACCATAATCCCCCCTCCACCAAATAATTTGGACCAGTGCACAAAGCAAGGTCCATAAAGACATGGATGAGTGAGTTTGGGGTGGAGGAACTTGGCTGGCCTGCACAGAGTCCTGACCTCAACCCGACAGAACACCTTTGGGATGAATTAGGAGCAGAGACTATGAGCCAGGCCTTCTCATCCAACATCAGTGCCTGACCTCACAAATGCTCTTCTGGAAGAATGGTCAAACATTCCCATAGACACCCTCCTAAACCTTGTGGACGGCCTTCCCAGAAGAGGTGAAGCTGTTATTGCTGCAAAGGGCGGAGCCAACTCAATATTGAACCCTCCGGACTAAGACTAGGGGGGTCATTAAACATCATGTGTGTGTAAAGGCAGGCGTCCCAATACTTTTGGCAATATAGTGTATGTAAAGCAATGAGCGCCAGCCAAAGGAGGCAGACCCACCCGCCGAACACACAAGAATATCTGAATTTTGTCTTCATGAATCATAGAGAAGACGGAGATAAGCCCCAAAAACAGAAATGTCATCTCTTCCATCCTTCTAGTCTATAGATATGGTGGCTGCATTAGTTTTCTCTGTTCAGGCTCCTTCCCTTTATCTTCACCTGGAGATCCTGCCAGTAATACACTTCCTGTCCTGGGGAAGACCTTCTCAACCTTTCCTCAGTGGCGGCACTCTATAAAAGTATAAAAGTCCAGCTCCCAAAACCCCCCCCCCCCCCCCCCTGACCATCCCCCCCCCCCATCCCCCTGTCTAAAATTTAAAAAAACATAAATGTTAATTATCAATGGAAACTTGAGCCTGGAACAATGTACACAACCTACAGGAGAAAATGTACTTTACATTGAAGGTCCCCCCATCATATCAGAGGCCCCCCATCACATCAGAGGCCCGCCATCACATCCAAGACCCCCCCATCACATCCAAGGCCCCCCATCACATCCAAGGCCCCCCCATCACATCAGAGGTCCCCCCATCACATCAGAGGTCCCCCATCATATCAGAGGCCCCCCATCACATCAGAGGCCCCCCATCACATCCAAGGCCCCCCCATCACATCCAAGGCCCCCCCATCACATCCAAGGCCCCCCCCATCACATCCAAGGCCCCCCCCATCACATCCAAGGCCCCCCCATCACATCAGAGGTCCCCCCATCACATCAGAGGTCCCCCCATCATATCAGAGGCCCCCCATCATATCGGAGGTCCCCCATCATATCGGAGGTCCCCCCTTCACTTCAGAGGCCCCCTATCACATCCAAGGCCCCCCCATCACATCAGAGGTCCCCCCATCACAGGCCCCCCATCTGAAGACCCCTATTCACATCACAGGTCCCCCATCACATCAGAGGTCCCCCATCGTATCAGAGGCCCCCCATCATATCGGAGGTCCCTCATCATATCGGAGGTCCCCCCTTCACTTCAGAGGCCCCCTATCACATCCAAGGCCCCCCCATCACATCAGAGGTCCCCCCATCACATCACAGGCCCCCCATCTGAAGACCCCCATTCACATCACAGGTCCCCCATCACATCAGAGGCCCCCCATCACATCACAGGTCTCCCATTATGTCCGAGGCCCCCCATCTGAGGTCTCCCATTCACATTACAGTGCCCCCATCATATCAGAGGTCCCCCCTTCACATCCAAGGCCCCCCTTCGCATCCAAGGCCCCCCTTCACATCACAGGTCCCCCCTACCACATCAGAGGTCTAGGGTTGCCACCTTATTCCTTTTAAACAGAACACCTAATACCGCGTACACACAACCAGTTTTGCCGTCAGAATAAACTCCGACGGAATTCCATTCACACCAAAGTCCGACCGTCCAGAACGCGGTGACGTACAACACGTACGACGGGACTAGAAAACAGAAGTTCAATAGTCAGTAGCCAATAACTTCCATCTCGTACTTGCTTCAGAGCATGCGTCGTTTTTGGTCCGTTGGACCAGCATACAGACGATCGATCTTCCCAATAGGAATCTGTTCCGTCAGAAAGATTTAGAACATGTTCTATTTCTAGAAACAAAAAACTGGCCCCTTCCCCCACCTATAACTGGCCCCTTCCCCACCTAAAACTGGCCCCTTCCCCCACCTATAACTGGCCCCTTCCCCCACCTATAACTGGCCCCTTCCCCACCTAAAACTGGCCCCTTCCCCCACCTATAACTGGCCCCTTCCCCACCTAAAACTGGCCCCTTCCCCCACCTATAACTGGCCCCTTCCCCCACCTATAACTGGCCCCTGCCCCCACCTATAACTGGCCCCTGCCCCCACCTATAACTGGCCCCTGCCCCACCTAAAACTGGCCCCTTCCCCCACCTATAACTGGCCCCTGCCCCCACCTATAACTGGCCCCTGTCCCCACCTATAACTGGCCCCTTCCCCACCTATAACTGGCCCCTTCCCCCACCTAAAACTGGCCCCTTCCCCCACCTATAACTGGCCCCTTCCCCACCTAAAACTGGCCCCTTCCCCCACCTATAACTGGCCCCTTCCCCACCTAAAACTGGCCCCTTCCCCCACCTATAACTGGCCCCTGCCCCCACCTATAACTGGCCCCTGCCCCCACCTATAACTGGCCCCTGCCCCCACCTATAACTGGCCCCTGCCCCCACCTATAACTGGCCCCTGCCCCACCTATAACTGGTCCCTTCCCCCACCTATAACTGGCCCCTGCCCCCACCTATAACTGGCCCCTGTCCCCACCTATAACTGGTCCCTTCCCCCACCTATAACTGGTCCCCTCCCCCACCTATAACTGGCCCCTTCCCCCACCTATAACTGGCCCCTTCCCCACCTATAACTGGCCCCTTCCCCCACCTATAACTGGCCCCTGTCCCCACCTATAACTGGCCCCTGCCCCCACCTATAACTGGTCCCTGCCCCCACCTATAACTGGCCCCCTCCCCCACCTATAACTGGCCCCTCCCCCACATATAACTGGTCCCTTCCCCCACCTATAACTGGCCCCTTCCCCCACCTATAACTGGCCCCCTCCCCCACCTATAACTGGCCCCTCCCCCACCTATAACTGGCCCCTGCCCCCACCTATAACTGGCCCCCTCCCCCACCTATAACTGGCCCCTCCCCCACCTATAACTGGCCCCTCCCCCACCTATAACTGGCCCCTCCCCCACCTATAACTGGCCCCTGCCCCCACCTATAACTGGCCCCCTCCCCCACCTATAACTGGCCCCTCCCCCACCTATAACAGACCCTCACAGCAAGGAGTACATGGAGGACCATATACATAGAGTCACCACCTCATCTCTATAAACCTGAACACATGAGAATTACTCGGGTTCTGAGGACGATTGAATGCAGATGAGGCACCAAGTGGGTTTAATTATCACCCTAATCATCCCCAGAACCCGAGTAATTCTCATGTGTTCAGGTTTAATGAGATGAGTTGGTGACTCTACATATAAGACAATTCCATAACTCAACTCACCAACCAATCTGCTGACCAACCAAATGACCCGTCTAACCGTCTGGTAAAAGTCGGGTTTAGTTGGCACACGTTTACAAAGCATGTGAAAGCTGCCCGGCCTCGTCACGGCCCCCTTTGTTGTTTGCAGTCCTAACACTACAAATTGATAAATGTCTCCACAGTGGAAGCGCATGCATGGAATGGATAGATGAGGGGCAGGTGAGCCTGGAGGTCCCCTTAAAGGAACAGCAGCGCACTGGACACCCAGTCTGCTGACTAAGAATGAGCTCCGGGGTGTTCGCACATCCCACATGTAGAGCCCCCCAGGGGGTCAGCGCTGCGCTAATCACATGAGACATCGATCGTCCGGCTGCAGAGATCGGGAAACGTCTCACCTGGGTGTCCAGTGCGCTGCTGTTCCTTTAAGGGGGGCCTCCAGGCTCACCTGCCCCTCATCTATCCATTCCATGCATGCGCTTCCACTGTGGAGACATTTATCAATTTGTTGTTAGGACTGCAAACAACACAGAGGTGACGAGGCCGGGCAGCTTTCACATGCTTTGCAAATGTGTGCCAACTAAACCCGGCTTTTACCAGACGGGTAGACGGGTCATTTGGTTGGTGAGTTGAGCCATGGAATTGTTTTTGTCTTACATGTTCTCTTTCTAGGTCTGTCAGAAAAAAAGTCCGATGAGGCCCACGCACGATCGGAATAGACAATGAAAAGCTTCCATCGGACATTCCACTCGTGTAGACGGCTATATGAATTACTCGGGTTCTCAAGCTAAATTAATGCAGATAAGACACCAAGTGAGTTCAATTACCACCTTAATCAACCCCAGAACCCGAGTAATTATTATGTGTTTTCAGGTTAAAAGGGATGAGGTGGCAACCCTACAGAGGTCCCCCTACTATATCAGAGGTCCCCCTATCATATCAGAGGTCCCCCTATCATATCAGAGGTCCCCCTATCATATCAGAGGTCCCCCTATCATATCAGAGGTCCCCCTACTATATCAGAGGTCCCCCTATCATATCAGAGGTCCCCCTATCATATCAGAGCTCCCCCTATCATATCAGAGGTCCCCCTATCATATCAGAGGTCCCCCTATGATATCAGAGGTCCCCCTATCATATCAGAGGTCCCCCCATCATATCAGAGCTCCCCCTATCATATCAGAGGTCCCCCTACTATATCAGAGGTCCCCCTATGATATCAGAGGTCCCCCTATCACATCAGAGGTCCCCCTATCATATCAGAGGTCCCCCTATCATATCAGAGGTCCCCCATCACATCAGAGGTCCCCCTATCATATCAGAGGTCCCCCTACTATATCAGAGGTCCCCCTATCATATCAGAGGTCCCCCTATCATATCAGAGGTCCCCCTATCATATCAGAGGTCCCCCTACTATATCAGAGCTCCCCCTATCATATCAGAGGTCCCCCTATCATATCAGAGCTCCCCCTATCATATCAGAGGTCCCCCTACTATATCAGAGGTCCCCCTATGATATCAGAGGTCCCCCTATCATATCAGAGGTCCCCCCATCATATCAGAGCTCCCCCTATCATATCAGAGGTCCCCCTACTATATCAGAGGTCCCCCTATGATATCAGAGGTCCCCCTATCATATCAGAGGTCCCCCTATCATATCAGAGGTCCCCCTATCATATCAGAGGTCCCCCTATCATATCAGAGGTCCCCCATCACATCAGAGGTCCCCCTATCATATCAGAGGTCCCCCTACTATATCAGAGGTCCCCCTATCATATCAGAGGTCCCCCCATCATATCAGAGCTCCCCCTATCATATCAGAGGTCCCCCTACTATATCAGAGCTCCCCCTATCATATCAGAGGTCCCCCTATCATATCAGAGCTCCCCCTATCATATCAGAGGTCCCCCTACTATATCAGAGGTCCCCCTATGATATCAGAGGTCCCCCTATCATATCAGAGGTCCCCCTATCATATCAGAGGTCCCCCTACTATATCAGAGGTCCCCCTATCATATCAGAGGTCCCCCTATCATATCAGAGCTCCCCCTATCATATCAGAGGTCCCCCTATCATATCAGAGGTCCCCCTATCATATCAGAGGTCCCCCTATCATATCAGAGGTCCCCCTACTATATCAGAGGTCCCCCTATCATATCAGAGGTCCCCCTATCATATCAGAGGTCCCCCTATCATATCAGAGGTCCCCCTATCATATCAGAGGTCCCCCTACTATATCAGAGCTCCCCCTATCATATCAGAGGTCCCCCTATCATATCAGAGCTCCCCCTATCATATCAGAGGTCCCCCTACTATATCAGAGGTCCCCCTATGATATCAGAGGTCCCCCTATCATATCAGAGGTCCCCCCATCATATCAGAGCTCCCCCTATCATATCAGAGGTCCCCCTACTATATCAGAGGTCCCCCTATGATATCAGAGGTCCCCCTATCACATCAGAGGTCCCCCTATCATATCAGAGGTCCCCCTATCATATCAGAGGTCCCCCTATCATATCAGAGGTCCCCCTATCATATCAGAGGTCCCCCATCACATCAGAGGTCCCCCTATCATATCAGAGGTCCCCCTACTATATCAGAGGCCCCCCTATCATATCAGAGGTCCCCCCATCATATCAGAGCTCCCCCTATCATATCAGAGGTCCCCCTACTATATCAGAGGTCCCCCTATCACATCAGAGGTCCCCCTATCATATCAGAGGTCCCCCTATCATATCAGAGGTCCCCCTATCATATCAGAGGTCCCCCTACTATATCAGAGGTCCCCCTATCATATCAGAGGTCCCCCTATCATATCAGAGGTCCCCCTATCATATCAGAGGTCCCCCTATCATATCAGAGGTCCCCCCATCATATCAGAGGTCCCCCTATCATATCAGAGGTCCCCCTATCATATCAGAGGTCCCGCTATCATATCAGAGGTCCCCCATCACATCAGAGGCCCCCCATCATATCAGAGGCCCCCCCATCATATCAGAGGTCCCCCTATCATATCAGAGGTCCCCCTATCATATCAGAGGTCCCCCTACTATATCAGAGCTCCCCCTATCATATCAGAGGTCCCCCTATCATATCAGAGGTCCCCCATCACATCAGAGGTCCCCCTATCATATCAGAGGTCCCCCTACTATATCAGAGGTCCCCCTATCATATCAGAGGTCCCCCTATCATATCAGAGGTCCCCCTATCATATCAGAGGTCCCCCTACTATATCAGAGCTCCCCCTATCATATCAGAGGTCCCCCTATCATATCAGAGCTCCCCCTATCATATCAGAGGTCCCCCTACTATATCAGAGGTCCCCCTATGATATCAGAGGTCCCCCTATCATATCAGAGGTCCCCCTATCATATCAGAGGTCCCCCTACTATATCAGAGGTCCCCCTATCATATCAGAGGTCCCCCTATCATATCAGAGCTCCCCCTATCATATCAGAGGTCCCCCTATCATATCAGAGGTCCCCCTATCATATCAGAGGTCCCCCTATCATATCAGAGGTCCCCCTACTATATCAGAGGTCCCCCTATCATATCAGAGGTCCCCCTATCATATCAGAGGTCCCCCTATCATATCAGAGGTCCCCCTACTATATCAGAGCTCCCCCTATCATATCAGAGGTCCCCCTATCATATCAGAGCTCCCCCTATCATATCAGAGGTCCCCCTACTATATCAGAGGTCCCCCTATGATATCAGAGGTCCCCCTATCATATCAGAGGTCCCCCCATCATATCAGAGCTCCCCCTATCATATCAGAGGTCCCCCTACTATATCAGAGGTCCCCCTATGATATCAGAGGTCCCCCTATCACATCAGAGGTCCCCCTATCATATCAGAGGTCCCCCTATCATATCAGAGGTCCCCCTATCATATCAGAGGTCCCCCATCACATCAGAGGTCCCCCTATCATATCAGAGGTCCCCCTACTATATCAGAGGTCCCCCTATCATATCAGAGGTCCCCCCATCATATCAGAGCTCCCCCTATCATATCAGAGGTCCCCCTACTATATCAGAGGTCCCCCTATGATATCAGAGGTCCCCCTATCACATCAGAGGTCCCCCTATCATATCAGAGGTCCCCCTATCATATCAGAGGTCCCCCTATCATATCAGAGGTCCCCCTACTATATCAGAGGTCCCCCTATCATATCAGAGGTCCCCCCATCATATCAGAGGTCCCCCTATCATATCAGAGGTCCCCCTATCATATCAGAGGTCCCCCCATCATATCAGAGGTCCCCCTATCATATCAGAGGTCCCCCTATCATATCAGAGGTCCCGCTATCATATCAGAGGTCCCCCATCACATCAGAGGCCCCCCATCATATCAGAGGCCCCCCCATCATATCAGAGGTCCCCCTATCATATCAGAGGTCCCCCTATCATATCAGAGGTCCCCCTACTATATCAGAGGTCCCCCTATCATATCAGAGGTCCCCCTATCATATCAGAGGTCCCCCCATCATATCAGAGGTCCCCCCATCATATCAGAGGTCCCCCTATCATATCAGAGGTCCCCCTATCATATCAGAGGTCCCGCTATCATATCAGAGGTCCCCCATCACATCAGAGGCCCCCCATCATATCAGAGGTCCCCCCATCATATCAGAGGTCCCCCTATCATATCAGAGGTCCCCCTATCATATCAGAGGTCCCCCTATCATATCAGAGGCCCCCCATCACATCAGAGGTCCCCCATCATATCAGGGGTTTCCCCTTCACATCAGAGGTCTCCCATCAAATCAGGGCCCCCCTACACATCCGAGGCCCCTCATCACATCAGAGCCCCCTACACATCCGAGGCCCCCATCACATCAGAGCCCCCCCTACACACCTGAGGCCCCCATCACATCAGAGCCCCCTACACATCCGAGGCCCCATCACATCGGAGCCCCCCTACACATCTGAGGCCCCCCATCACACCAGAGCCCCCCCTACACATCCGAGGCCCCCATCACATCAGAGCCCCCTACACATCTGAGGCCCCATCACATCAGAGCCCCCCTACACATCCGAGGCCCCCATCACATCAGAGCCCCCTACACATCCGAGGCCCCCATCACATCAGAGCCCCCCTACACATCCGAGGCCCCCATCACATCAGAGTCCCCTACACATCCGAGGCCCCCATCACATGAGAGCCCCCCTACACATCAGAGGCCCCCCATCACATCAGAGCCCCCTACACATCCGAGCCCCCCCATCACATCAGAGCCACCTAAACATTCCAAGCCCCCCTACACATCTGAGGCCCCCATCACATTAGAGCCCCCTACACATCCAAGGCCCCCCATCACATCCAAGGCCTCCCATCACATCAGAGCCCCCCTACACATCCAAGGCCCCCCATCACATCAGAGCCCCCTACACATCCAAGGCCCCCTACACATCCAAGGCCCCCCATCACATCAGAGCCCCCCTACACATCCAAGGCCCCCCATCACATCAGAGCCCCCTACACATCCAAGGCCCCCCATCACATCAGAGCTCCCTAAACATTCCAGGGCCCCCATCACATCTGAGGTCCCCATCACATCAGAGCCCCCCTAAACATTCCAAGGCCCCCCATCACATCAGAGCCCCCCTACACATCCGAGGCCCCCCATCACATCAGAGCCCCCCTAAACATTCCAAGGCCCCCATCACATCAGAGCCCCCCCTACACATCTGAGGTCCTCATCAAATCAAAGCCCCCTACACATCCAAGGCCCCATCACATCAGAGCTCTCATCACATCAGAGCCCCCTCCTACACATCCGAGGCCCCCCTACACATCCGAGGTCCCCCATCACACAGAGCCCCCTACACATCCGAGGCCCCCAATCACAGCAGAGCCCCCTACACATCCTAGGCCACCATTACATCAGAGCCCCCCCTATACATCCAAGTCCCCCCATCACATCCGAGCCCCCCTACACATCTAAAAGCCCCCTATACATCAGAGCCTCCTACACATCAGAGCCCCCATCACATCTGAGCCCCCCTACACATCCAATGTCCCCCATCACATCCGAGGCCCCCATCACATCAGAGCCCCCCTACACATCTAAAAGCCCCCTATACATCAGAACCTCCTACACATCAGAGCCCCCATCACATCTGAGCCCCCCTACACATCCAATGTCCCCCATCACATACGAGGTCCCCCATGACATCAGAGCCCCCTCCTACACATCCGAGTCCCCCCCATCACATCAGAGCCACCCCTACACATCTGAGGTCCCTCATCACATCTGAGCCCCCCTACACATCCGAGGTCCCTCATCACATCTGAGCCCCCCTACACATCCGAGGCCCTCCCATCACATCAGAGCCCCCCTTCACATCCGAGGCCCCCCCATCACATCAGAGCCACCCTACACATCCGAGGCCCCATCACATCAGAGCCACCCCTACATATCTAAGGCCCCCATCACATCAGAGCCCCCCTACACATCCGAGGTCCCCCATCATATCTGAGCCCCCTACACATCCGAGGTCCCTCATCACATCTGAGCCCCCCTACACATCCGAGGCCCCCCCATCACATCAGAGCCCTCCTACACATCAGAGGCCCCCCATCACATCAGAGCCCCCTACACATCTCTGTAGGGCAGGGCAGTGGCGGCTGGTGTTTTTTTTTTTTGGGGGGGAGCAAAACAACCACCCCCCACCCCGGTACTTACCCCCACGGTTACAGGCAGATGGGCCTCCTACGGGCGGTGGGCAGTGGCTGGGTTGCTGGCTCCTATGGGCGGCAGGTTTCTGGCTCCTATGGGCGGCAGGTAGCGGGCTCCTACGGGCGGCAGGTTGCTGGCTCCTATGGGCGGCAGGTAGCAGGCTCCTACGGGCGGCAGGTTGCTGGCTCCTATGGGTGGCAGGTAGTGGCTCCTACGGCGGCAGGTTGCGGGCTCCTATGGGCAGCAGGCAGCGGGCTCCTATGGGCGGCAGGTTGCTGGCTCCTATGGGCGGCAGGTAGCAGGCTCCTACGGGCGGCAGGTTGCGGGCTCCTATGAGCAGCACCTACGAGCGGCAGGTTGCAGGCTTCTACAGGCGGTGGGCTGCAGGCTCCTATGAGCAGCACCTACGAGCGGCAGGTTGCAGGCTTCTACAGGCGGTGGGCTGCAGGCTCCTATGAGCAGCACCTACGAGCGGCAGGTTGCAGGCTTCTACAGGCGGTGGGCTGCAGGCTCCTATGAGCAGCACCTACGAGCGGCAGGTTGCAGGCTCCTATGGGTGGCAGGTAGGTGGGCTCCTATGGGCGGCAGGTTGCGGGCACCTATGAGCAGCACCTACGAGCGGCAGGTTGCGGGCTCCTACGGGCGGCAGGTAGCGGGCTCCTACGGGCGGCAGGTTGCGGGCACCTATGAGCAGCACCTACGAGCGGCAGGTTGCGTGCTCCTACGGGCGGCAGGTAGTGGGCTCCTATGGCAGCAGGTTGCGGGCTCCTATGAGCAGCACCTACGAGCGGCAGGTTGCGGGCTCCTACGGGCGGCAGGTAGCGGGCTCCTATGGGCAGCAGGTTGCGGGGCTCCTATGAGCAGCACCTACGAGCGGCAGGTTGCAGGCTTCTACAGGCGGTGGGTTGTGGGCTCCTATGGGCGGCAGGTTGCAGGCTCCTACAGGCGGCAGGTTGCGGGCTCCTACGGGCGGCAGGTTGCGGGCTCCTACAGGCGGCAGGTTGCGGGCTCCTACGGGCGGCAGGTTGCGGGCTCCTATGGGTGGCGGGCAGCGGCTCCCCGTGTCCTCTCTGCATCACGGCGGCTTCCTTTCAGCCAATCGGGTGATTGGTGTCAAAACCAGCTTCCTGATTGGCCGAGGGGAGGATCAGTGTTACAACAGCGAATATTAAGGCCGTGCGCCCTTAATGGACAGACCGCCCCAGGGGGCAGGGTAGGTGCGCCCCTAACAGTTGACCACCCGAGTCAAGACACAACGCAGGAATAGCTTCTTTTATCATCTATTTCCCCAACAGGAAATAAGAGGAAATCTTTCCTGGACCTCACCGGGATCAGAACTCAAAAACCCGCACTCCCTAGTCCTACAAACGAATGATAGAATGCCCCTGCCCCCCCCCCCCCCCCCCCCCCCCCCGGAGGAGAGTGATGGACGGAATCTTCTCATTACTATGTACAGAATGTATTACCCCGCAGAGTCTCCTCACCACCTCCATCTACACACAGCTGAAAGGCTCTTTTCCTAATTAATCTGCAACTTCTCTTCCCGGGAATCAATAATCTCACCATAGAGAGCTCTTTTCTTTTCTTTTCCTTTTTTGTATTCTTGACATTGTGCAGAAGAAATAATATATTTCATATCGTTTTAATTATTCCTTATTTTTTCCCCCCAGTAACACACTTCCTGTCCTAAGGTGACAACTATACTGTATCTATGGAGGAAGCCATGACCCCCCCCCTCCCCCCCAGGCTGGACTTCTAACATATCGACAAAGGAAACCCTCTATAGAAACAGGACTATTACAGCCTACAAACCAGCAAATACTTCTTTTATGTATAAAAAATTACAATTTTATTTAGTACAAAAGTAATTAATAGACCTTATAGATGGAGATGCGGCTCTCTATATACACTATATGACCAAAAGTATTGGACGCCTGCCTTTACACGCACATGAACTTTAATGGCATCCCAGTCTTAGTCCGGAGGTTCAATATTGAGTTGGCTCCGCCCTTTGCAGCTATAACAGCTTCACCTCTTCTGGGAAGGCCGTCCACAAGGTTTAGGAGGGTGTCTATGGGAATGTTTGACCATTCTTCCAGAAGAGCATTTGTGAGGTCAGGCACTGATGTTGGATGAGAAGGCCTGGCTCACAGTGTCCACTCGAATTCATCCCAAAGGTGTTCTGTGGGGTTGAGGTCAGGACTCTGTGCAGGCCAGTCAAGTACTGCTAGGTGGAATTATTTATCTTCATATATTTCTTGAGGGATATGTTCATGAATATTATTGTCCCATTGTACATTGTACATTTGTATTCACCAAAAAAGTGTCAAAAAGGAATAAAAACAAGAGACAAGTTTTTGACAATTCTTTTTTAAAAAAAAAAAAACAGTGTCCTTCAATGTAAAACCTTCATCAATCACTCAGCCCCGCCGACCCGAATATAAAAAATAAAAAACGCTCCACCTATTGGGAGGCCGAATGCCTGCTCTGCACTTTGACATTTCTTATATAGGTAAGGGGCGGGGCCACCCGGGCATGTCACCCACTGGCACCACCCCCTTCTGACATCGCATGCACCAGTCCATGACGTCAGAAAGCACTAAAGCACCCACCCCCCCATGTTGAGGGAATGTGGCCTGGTATGGATCGGGGGGGGGCTGCGCTCGCTCATCCCCTCCCCTGCCAGGCTGCATGCTCGGATAAGGGTCTGCTATGGATTTTGGGGGGAACACAGTGCCGTTTTTTTATTTTTTATTTTGGCGTGGGGTTCCCCTCCAAATCCATACCAGACCCAAGGTCGCCGTTTTTAATCTTTAGTTTTCACTAGCAGGGAGCCGGCAATTATAACTGCGAGTTATTTTAAATGGGATTCGACTATTTTTTTTTTTCTTTAGAAATGTCAGTTTTGCTGCAGCAGGTTCTATACATGATACAGATGCGCCACTTTACAGACAGACTAAGGGGACCCCCCCCCCCCCCCCCCCCAGGCACGATATTTACTTCAATTTTCATTTTTATTGTGGCACTTTAAGCATCATTAAAATCAATGCTTCTGAAAAAAACGATTGTATTAAAAAAAATATTTTTTATTAATACATGTCCCCCAGGGCAGTAACCAGACCCCCATACCCCTTTTATGGCCAATCACTTGCATATAAGCTTTCAAAATGGGGACTTTTTTTCCTGTTCGGTTCTCATAGACTTCGATGGGGTTCTCTGTTCGGGTTTGAACATTTCCCCTGTTCGGGAGTTCTGCTGTTCTGCCTATCCTTACATATGGTAAAGGGGTTCCAAAGTCTACCTTATACTCCCTGCATTAAGGTAAATACCACCCCACTACATATTCTACCCCTCCCCCATCCCTAAAGACTTTCCCCGACTCCAGTGCTGTCCCAACTCCAGCACCCCCTCCTCCACTTCTGCTGTCAGTCAAATCCTGTGAGGAGGGTGTGGGGGGGGGGGGGGGGTCCCCCCCATATTATATAAGGACTGCAAAGGGTTCCCACACACTTTCCACCATTGCCCAGAGGGAGGAAATAAATGAGATCTCCTCTCCGGGACATTAGAAGGGATTTAGGGAGCTTTAAATCCTTTGAGCCGCATACATTCCAGTCACTTCACCGTCCGCTCAGATCACATGATCAGCCCCAATTCCGTACCAAACCATAACAGATTGTCCCAGGGTTGCCATGGTTACTTGGAAACAGTGCCAAGTACCAGATTTTTTTTGGGCAGACAGAAATAGGACGAGAATTATTTACATGAAATGATAAAACTGTTATAGGATATTATATTGTATTATAACAGGATATATATTATGGTATTATTACAGGAGATATCATATCGTATTATTACAGGATATATATTATATTGTATTATTACTGGATATATTGTATCATATTATTACAGGATATATATTGTATCGTATTATTACTGGATATATATTATATCATATTATTACAGGATATATATCATATTTTATTATTACAGGATATATTATGTTGTATTATTACTGGATATATCGTATCGTATTATTACAGGATATATATTATATCATATTATTACAGGATATATATTATATTGTATTATTACAGGATATATCATATCGTATTATTACAGGATATATATTATATCATATTATTACAGGATATATATTATATTGTATTATTACAGGATAAATCATATCGTATTATTACAGGATATATTGTATTATTTCACAAAATGTTGAGTTTCCTTTTAGCAGACAATTAACAAAACTTGCGATGGCCATTATTCCACGCCTAGACTGGTTGGACTGGTTCCCACACCGGTCACCCTGACTGGCTGGTAGCTTTTGCTTTGCATTAATGAAACCATCCGGTGATATCCGTGTAGCGCTACCCTCGTAGGAGCCGCAGGACAGGACGGGTCCTCTGGTCTTTGCTTGGACCTTCTCCAGAACCTCAGCCCCTCTGACACACCAGGCTCTGGTGGTACAAACATACAATATCACAGGAAATCACGGGAAGTTATACTCAGTAGCCAATAGCAGCGATATATATCACAGAATACCGACACCAAACCGAGTAGTAAAGGCAAACTTCATATATTGTCACCTGATATGGTTGGTAACAAGGCCAACATAAAATGGATTAACAATGGTGATAGCACAATTCAGCATACAAAGCGATTAGCACTAAGGATTTGGCATAAGATGACATTTGGCATCCAGATCACCATAAAGTGTAGTAAGGTCACCTTCAGTGCAGCGGTGAGCAGTAATAAAGTTTAATCTTCTGAGCGCTGGAACTATACTGCCAGAGCTCATTTATGGCGGCACTGCTAGTCCTAGACTGACTGGGTATGCACTGTCCAAATGAAAAGGAGGATGGTAGTGAAGGAGGCAGGGGAACAATTATTACAGGAGGAACAGTTCTTTCAGATGTTCTTCTGCCGGCTATTGTTGGGGCCCTTTAAGAGCATTGGTGGACTTCACAACAGTTCCCGTTAACCTGCATGCAGTATAGGTGTAGTATAGCTACGGTATAGCCCCAGCACAGGTGTGAGGTAGCTGTTGTTTGGATGTGGTAAAGATACGGTATAATGCAGTGTAGGGTTGGAGTAAGTGCAGTATGGAGTGCAGTATGGGGTGCAGTATGGAGTGCAGTATGGGGTGCAGTATGGAGTGCAGTATGGAGTGCAGTATGGGGTGCAGTATGGGGTGCAGTATGGAGTGCAGTATGGGGTGCAGTATGGGGTGCAGTATGGAGTGCAGTATGGAGTGCAGTATGGGGTGCAGTATGGAGTGCAGTATGGGGTGCAGTATGGAGTGCAGTATGGAGTGCAGTATGGGGTGCAGTATGGGGTGCAGTATGGAGTGCAGTATGGGGTGCAGTATGGAGTGCAGTATGGAGTGCAGTATGGAGTGCAGTATGGAGTGCAGCATGGAGTGCAGTATGGAGTGCAGTATAGAGTGCAGTAAGGGTGCGGTATGGGGGTAGTATAGATTGTTATATGGAGTGCAGTATGGATTAGGTACTTTTGGTGTCCTGCTCTCAGTGGCTCAGTCCCAGTTAGCAGTATCAGCAATGGGAGAATAGCCCTCTCATCAGTCCCCAGGATGCCGCAGTGACAGTGACCTTTCGCTGTAGAAGGGGGGGCCCTCGCTCTCTCCCTAAAAGCCTCCAGTGATCAGCGGTGGGTAGCAGAGGGTGAGTCAACACTCCAGTCTTCCTGTGGCAAAAGTGCAGTTGCTGTGATGTGGGTGGTGCTATGCTGCCCCTGGGTGTCCACACTGCCAGACTCAGGCTTGGATTTTTGCTGGTATGCCCCCCCTCCAGTGGCAGGTTAATATCCAGGCAGAGGTGCTCTCTCTCTATCTCTCCCAGTGCCAAGATGAAGAATTACCCAGGCAGTTTAATAAAAATCATCTCTCCACTCCTCCTACTGCACAGTGCTTATTGGGATCTGTAGTGTAAGGAGTCCATTAGTCCCATTATATGGCTTCCATCTCAAACTACAACTCCCAGGATTCTCAGTGCTCTGCATAGAAGTCTTTGTCTTGCTTGCCTCTAGCTGCCCCTTGCTGGCCGGAGGAGGATGGTGCAGCATACCATCAGTATATCAGTAGAGGGAGAGAAGAATAAAGGGTAAAGTCTCCTTCTCCACATTGCTGTAGCCCAGCACCTGACTACATCCACTTTTTTTTTCAAAATCCTAACATTCACCACACACTTAAAAATACACTTTTGTTTGATAACCTATTTGAAACAATCACATTTATTCAAAATGATGTGACGCCACCTCTGTGGACTACAGTACACCTCCCAGCTAGGTTATGGAGATCTGGAAGAGGGAAGGTGTTCTTTTGTTTTAACACTTCTTGTCCTAGAGTGACAATGCTGCTCCTCCATAAAGTGTTGCCCCCTAGGACAGGAAGTGTATTACTGGCACAATCACCAGGTGAGAATAAACAAAAAAAAAAGACGAATCCGCCACATCTTAGGCCTGGTCAGCCGCCATATACAGTATGACATTGTGGTTCTTGGTGTAGCACCCTCTAGTGTGGGCTAGAAGTAGTGTGTGGAATAGGCAAACCATACTCTGACTCCTCCTGTAGATTTGTGAGTCTGTGTTTGGGTCAGGGTTATTAGAGGCAAGGGCTGGATGACTCAACCTGGCAGCTCTCGGGTGCCTCCCCCTGGAAGGTTGGAGAACCTTCTAAAACTAGAGGGCGGGGGTTAGGAGGAGCTGCATTGAATATTTATGGGGCCTCAGCCAATCCCCAGAGGTGGGCTGGCAGGGGACTGAGACAACCCCATAAATAGACATGGGTCACTGCAGCAGGGAGTTTGGTGGAAGATGGAGAGGTGGCCCTGTGGCATACCCCCTAGTCTGGGGGTAGGGGGTGTCCTGCCTTGGGCCAGGGCTTGGATGCTGGAGGGATCCTGCCACAGAAGAAGCTGGGAGGAGACTTTCCTGGAAAGCACTGGAGCGGACAGAGTGAGTAATTCGGCACTGTGTGGGGACTAACAAGCGGGGGGGGGGGGTTGCCACATGTAGTCAGTCTCCCTTGAAGACAGTGGTGGGCTTAAGTCTTTATCCTTGATATTCTGGATATCTCCAGAGAGTCAGCCGGGTGGGCTGGTGAAGAGTCAGTTGGGTATACTGATGTAGAGAGTCAGCCGGGCAGGCTGGAGAAGAAGCAGCCAGGAGGGCTGGTGAAGAGGCACCCACAGCCAGGTGGGCTAGCATTGCCTGAAGAAGTTAAGCTGTACATAGGAAGTTGTCCCTGAAGTTTCTTGTTGCAATATTAAAGTGGAGTTCCACCCACTTTTACAACTCTTCAGCATCCCTCACTAAACTGTGAACTGTAAACAAATTGGATATTTTTTTATTTTGTTTCTCAGCACCTACTGTATATCTGCTGTATTCATTTTTCACTTCCTCCTCCCTGGCCGTGGCCCATCGCATCATTTCCTGTTTGCAATGCCTTCTGGGAAGGAGCGGCAACTTCCTCTGACACTGCCGTTGCTATGGAAACCTGACCTGAAACCTATTACCCTGCTTGTGCTGCACTGAGCATGTGCGAGATCTGCAAGGATGAGATCCAGGAAGAAATACAGTCTGGCTTCAGATGCCCACACTTAAGATGGCCACGGCCTGCTGTAAGTTTATAAAATAACAAACTACTGCTATAAACTAACAAAACAGACCTTAGTTTACAGACTAACTTTACTAGAATACATTAAGCTTGTGTATTATAGGGGGATTTTTATTTAAAAATTATAATTTTGGCCGGAACACCACTTTAAGTGGGCAGCCCACAACCTCCCCATCCCCAGGTTGTCATCAAACCCCCTAATAAAACAACAAAAACAAAACAGTTTTCTGGCTTTGTGTGAAGATTCGGTGTACCTGGCTGTGCAGGAGTGGGGGATCCCTGTTATCTGCAGCTCCTACGTGGGGTGCTCTACATTGGGTTTAGGTATCTCTTAGTGGAATGCTCAGCTGAATCCAACATCAATTTTTAATAAATGAATTGCTACATCTCTGCTTGTACAAACCTCCAGAATGAACTCACTAGAAGGTAGGAATTCCCTTTTAAAGCTGAACTCCGGGCACAAAAACTTTCCTTTAAATCTATTTCTCCATAGCTACAACACCAGCGGAGCTGTGGGAGGGACCTAGCAGGCTCCGCCCACTACAGGCTGCCTGCAAAAGAACTACAGGAGGGGGCAGAGACAACACCAGCTCTCCTGCACAAGGAGAGAGAGCAGAGCAATGGGAGGGGCCCAGCAAACTCCACCCACTACAGGAGGGGGCGGAGACGAGACCAGTCCCCCTGCACAGTGAGAGAGCAGAACTGTGGGAGGGACCCAGCAAACTCCACCCACTACAGAAGGGGTGCGGAGACAAGACCAGTCCCCCTGCACGAAGGGGAGAGAATAGAGCAATGGGAGGGGCCCATTAGACCACACCCACTACAGGAGGGGGAGGAGACAAGACCTGTCCCCCTGCACAAGGAGAGAGGGCAGAAGTGGGCGGTCTTTATTACAGGAAGTCTCTCACTGGATGACTGCACAGATCTGGGAGAAGATTCCAGAAGAAGTCACATGACCGATGGGTTTATTATCTCGGAGTTCAGATTGAATTCCTCTATTGAAGGGACCTTCATTTCCGATGGAGGTGTTATTGGTGTTGCAGAGTTTGAAGTGTTGGAGAATGATATAATTAAACATAAAAAGCTCTTCTCTTTCCTGAGAATTGAACAATAGAGACATTCGTTGTATTTCATGTGGCAGGAAGACACGGATGGTTCAGGAATAATTGAGAGCGGTAGTTGAAGATAATTGGGCGCTCGTTGTAATTTATGATGGGAATATGGGGTCAGATGAAGGAGGTGAAGATGTGGATTAAGTAGAAGAGAACATAGATACAATGAACATTGTACGCACTGCCAGCAAAGAGCTTTAATCAATACCTATACTCACCGAACGCCGGCTTCACTCTCCGAAATGATACAACTGGAAGAAAACTAAGTTCTGATACCGCCATTGTGATCCAGAAGAAAGCCGAGAAAATCCAGGCAGGCAGCAGACAATTCATCCTGATATTCAAGGAAGGGAATTATAGAATCCTTGCGTGATCCTGTCTTAGAGATTCTGATGAGTTCCGTGGATCAGTGCATAGATGAACCAATTTTACTGACCTGGATACCATTCCTTCTAAGAACAACTCCCACCGATTTTTATGTGATTTTATTCTGCTGACCATGGACACCTCACTTGGCTGGAAATTTCAGCCTGTCCATGGGTAAAGGGATTCCCTCTGAGGGTAGTGAGTAAAGGGATTCCCTCCATGGGTGATGGGTGAAGGGTTTCCTTTTAAGGGTATTGAACAAAGGGTTTTCTTCTAAGGTTAATGGGCGAAGGGTGTCCTTCTAATGCCCCATACACGCGATCGGACATTCCGACAACCAAATCAATGGATTTTTTCCAACGGATGTTGGCTTGTCTTGCATATACACGGTTACACAAATCTTGTCGGAAATTTTCCGATGGAAAATGTCTGATGGAGCCTACACATGGTCAGAATTTCCGACAACAAGCTCCCATCGAACATTTTCCGTCGGAAAATCTGACCGTGTGTACGGGGCATAAGGGTAATGAGCGAAGGGTTTCCTTCTAAGGGTAATGGGCAAATGTTCTTCTAAGGGTAATGAGCAAAGAGTTTCCTTCTAAGGGTAATGGGTGAAGGGTTTCCTTCTAAGGGGAATGGGCAAAGAGTTTCCTTCTAAGGGTAATGGGTGAAGGGTTTCCTTCTAAAGGTAATGAGCAAAATGTTTCCTTCTAAGGGTAATGGGTGAAGGGTTATCTACTAAGGTTAATAGGCAAAGTGTTTCCTTCTAAGGGTAATGGGCGAAGGGTTTCCTTCTAAAGGTATCAAGTAAAGGGGTTCCTTCTAAAGGGTAATGAGAAAAGGCATTCCTTCTAAGGGTAATGGATGAAGGGTTTCCTCTAAGACCAATGAGCGAAGGGATTCCTTTTAAGGGTAATGGGTCAAGGGTTTCCTTCTTTGGGTAATGGGGAAGGGTATCCTTCTAAGAGTAAAGGGGAAAGAATTTTCCTCTAAGGGTAATGGGTGAAGGGTTTCCTTCTAAGGGTAATGGGCAAAGGGTTTCCTTCTTTGGGTAATGGGCGAAGGGTTTCCTTCTAAGGGTAATTTGCAAAGAGTTTCCTTTTAAGGCTAATGGGTGAAGAGTTTCCTTCTAAGGCTAATGGGTGAAGAGTTTCCTTCTAAAGGTAATGGGAAAAGAGTTTCCTTCTAAGGGTAATGGGTGAAGAGTTTCCTTCTAAGGGTAATGAGCAAAGGGTTTCCTTCTAAGGGTAAATGGTAAAGGGTTTCCTTCTAAAGGTAGAGAGCAAAGGGTTTCCTACTAAGGGTAATAGGTGAAGGGTTTCCTTCTAAGCCAACATTGTAGCCAATCAAGCTAATTTGCAACAACAAAATGTATTTAATGGAGGGACGGTTCACGCCTTTGTGCAAACTGATCTACGTATTCTTGGGCCCCAACGCCGGCCACCGACAGTTAGTTACCACTGGCCAATGGGAGGGCAATATTGAGGGACTGCGACTAATAGTCCCTGTGCATATAGAGTAGCTCCAATTTTCAGGGTACAGACTTTGTCCCTTGAGCCCGGTTTTGGGTTTCCTTTATACTGTAAGTGGTTCTGATATTATCTTGCATGTGAACTGTGCTATTCATGTAACTGTTATGTTCCTATGTTTGTCATCACTTGTCATTATTGTTGCTGTTTTTTGGTCTGCTGGGCATGTTGTCCAAATAAGGATCCTTTCCTTCAGCCTTGGTGTGTGCAGTATTGCCTGAGGGGGGCGTTATCACCAGGAACAGAGGAACCCAAAAATCAGCCACCCCTCCAAAAAATACCCATTAATCTCATCCAAAATTCAGAGCTGTCCAGTGTCTTCTGCATTCTTCCGTGTCATATCAAATACTATCAGCCTTATTATCTTTGGACTACAAAAGAATTAGCCATTAGGTTGGTATTCTGTAGTTTAGCAAAAGACAACTGGGCAGGGTTGACACCATTTATTGCAATAGCAGTCCAGTTGTCAATGATGAGCTTTTTTAGGGACGTCATCCGGTATTTTTCTGTACTTACAGGATCTCTAAAAAGCAGAAAACACAGAGAAACATGGTGTTGCATTTCATTGTGCATCCTCCTCACACCTTATTTTGCCTTAGGCAGCCTATTCATAGAATGCAGATCAACCAATGAAGAATTGTCCTTACTGTTAAACGCGTTGAGACGGGACGAGTTCTGTAGAGAAGCAGATTTTCTGAGGCATATCTTACAAGATGTGGTAGTCAGTAGTAGTGCACAGTATGTATAGACAAGTTCATTTTATGGATGTGCATCCACTGAAGTTTTATTCACTTTGTTAATAGTGTTGGACGAACGGTTCGGGCCGAGGAAAAGTTTAAGGCTGTCAACTTCCACATCCCATCGGTAGCATCTGCATCATATGGTGAAAGATTATCTAGGGGTGAAAACATACATGGAGAGCTTCCCAGTGATGATCCACTGAGTTACTGGGTCATGAGAATAGACCACTGGCCATAACTTGCCCAGTATGCAAAATTGAACTGCTGGGCTGCCCTGCATCCAGCGTGCTTTCCGAATGGGCATTCAGTGCTGCCGGAGACTTTGTGACAGATAAGAAAGCCTGTCTGTTCAGAGACTCCGTGGACCGGCTGACACTTGTCAAAATCATTGAGTCCTGGGTTAGCAGCAGCTATCAAGCCCCTGATACAGATGTCGCTGATTAAGTGCTTTCTGGATCTGGAATCTCTGAAAGAATGTCTTGGCTGCCTAGCTTTGTGGGTGTTGACTTAATCTGGAAGACATTTTTTGGTGTAGGTGTAGGGGTACCCCCATTGGGGCTGCTGGTAATTGTGGTTTCGTCTCTCACCCTGCACAGCCAGGCACATGAATTCCCAGACATACAGCAGTCAAGAAATAGTCCTTGTACTTGTTTTTTTGTAGTTTTTATTGAGAGAATTCAACTTGGATGGGGATAGGGTACATACAGTATCTCACAAAAGTAAGTACACCCCTCACATTTTTGTAAATCTTTTATTCTATCTTTTCATGTGACAACACTGAAGAAATGACACTTTGATACAATGTAAAGTAGTGAGTGTACAGCTTGTATAACAGTGTAAATTTGCTGTCCCCTCAAAATAACTCAACACACAGCCATTAATGTCTAAACCGCCGGCAACAAAAGTCAGTACTAACACAAATGTGACTGAGGGGTGTACTCACGTTTGTCAGACACTGTATGGTATGCCCATGTGATCAATAGGAATTCTTCAGGGACTTGACTATATACATGCGGTATATACACACCCTTCTCCTCTTCTACCTCCAGCAAAAACTTGCTTGTAGAACTACAACTCCCAGGACCAGCTAGCACTGAATTGCAGGCCTGGCACTGGCTCAGCCAGGCCCAAAGCAATTGACCTTTGCAGGCAGGGACCACAAGCCCCTATTGTGTAGCAAAATATGGTAGTCCTGGTGCTAGCTGTTCCATGTGGCGACTGATCCCAGTACCACCTCTTCAGGCCCTGCCAGCCCTCCTGGCTGTAGCTGCCTTTTTTTCCACTCCCTGTGCCACCACAGTCCTCCGTACTGGCTCTGCACCCATCTCAGACTGCTTGCACCCAGTCCTCTCAGGTGTGCTCCCCAGTCCTCCTGACTGTGTGTCGATCACCAGCCTTCTTGGCTACTCCTTGTTGATCCTCCTGGAGACTTGCCTGGCAGTGTTCTCCTGCTGCCACCCCCCCCCCCCCCGTGAAACATGGTGGTGGGAGTATCATGTGGTGGGGATGGTTTTCTTCAGCAGGGACAGGGAAGCTGGTCAGAGTTGATGGGAAGATGGATGGAGACAAATACAGGACAATCTTAGAAGAAAACCTGTTAGAGTCTACAAAAGACTTGAGACTGGGGGGAGGTTCACCTTCCAGCAGGACAACGACCCGAAACATCCAGCCAGAGCTACAATGGAATGGTTTAGATCAAAGCATATTCATGTGTTAGAATGGCCCAGTCACAGTCCAGACCTAAATCACATTGAGAATCTGTGGCAAGACTTGAAAATTGCTTTTCACAGACGCTCTCCATCCAATCTGACAGAGCTTGAGATATTTTACAAAGAAGAATGGGCAAAAATGTCCTCTCTAGATGTGCAAAGCTGGTAGAGACACCCCCAAAAAGACTTGTAGAGAAAGGGGTTCTACAAAGTATTGACTCCGGGGGGGCGCCATACAAATCCTCCCCCCCCCCACACTTTTCACATATTTATTTGTATCATTTATCATTTTCCTTCCACTTCACAATTATGTGACACTTTGTGTTGGTCTATCACATAAAATCCCAATAAAATACATTTATGTTTTTGGTTGTAACAAAATGTGGGGAATTTCAAGGGGTGTGAATACTTTTTCACGGCACTGTATATGTCAGTTTTGCTGCAGCAGGTTCTATACATGGTACAGATGTGCCAATTTACAGGCAGACTAAGGGGACCCCCCCCCCAGGCACGATATTTAAAGGAATTTAAAATTCTTATTGTTTCACTTCAATCAGCTTTAATTTACTGCTCCTTTAAAAACTATCTTTTTTAAAGTTTTTGTATTGGTACATGTCCCCCTGGGCAGTACCCGGACCCTCGCACCCTTTCTATGGCCAATTACTTGCATATAAGCCTTCAAAATGGGGACTTTCGGTTTTTGTCATTCAGGTCCCATAGACTTCAATGGGGTTCACCGTTCGGGTCCAAACTTTTGCGACGTTTCGAGAGTTCTTGTGCGAACCGATCCGGGGAGTTTTCAGCCCAACTCTATTTGTTAATAAAACTTTATTCATATTTTATACAGATATTCTGTTTCCTCTGTGCTATATTCTATTTATAAGAAAAGCTCACTGGACGAACGTCACTAACATTCACTTGTCATTTGTTTATTAGGTTTATTTCTTCATCATCTCCATCTAGTGGCCATAATGCAGTATTTTCCTGAATTACCTCAACTTAGGAATATACCACATTATGGCCACTAGATGGACCTGATCATGATTGTAATAGAGGGGGGAAATTTGTTATGAATGGGTGAATGCTTGTGGCAATCATCCAGCAAATTTCTTTTTTAAATGAACCCATTAAAGCCCCGTCATTCATTTTTATTATTTATTGTTTTTGGAGATGATGGCGCTGTGGGAAATAAAAATCCGAGTTCAGTCATACTTAAGCTGTCTATTAAATCATTGATTGCTGTTAGCTGTAGAATCCTATTCTGGGGATCTGTGAGGTGCTCAATGGTGGGTCAGAAATTATGCTGATTGGTGTATATTTTTCAGGTGTCTGCAGGCCGGGCTGTCATCCTGAAAACGGGTTTTGTGAGAGTCCTGGGGAATGCAGGTAAGTAAGGTTCTGTGCACACCTACATTGCCGAAATATTCAATGTAACAGGGAGGAGGATCAGTGCCCCATCATTGTTATCAGTGGGAGGAATAGTGTCCCATCATTGGTATCAGTGGGAGGAATAGTGCCCCATCATTGGTGTCAGTGGGAGGAATAGTGTCCCATCACTGGTGTCAGTGGGAGGAATAGTGTCCCATCACTGGTGTCAGTGGGAGGAATAGTGTCCCATCACTGGTGTCAGTGGGAGGAATAGTGTCCCATCATTGGTGTCAGTGGAAGGAATAGTGTCCCATCATTGGTATCAGTAGGAGGAATAGTGACCCATCATTGGTGTCAGTGGGAGGAATAGTGTCCCATCATTGGTATCAGTGGGAGGAATAGTGCCTCATCATTGGTATCAGTAAGAGGAATAGTGTCCCATCATTAGTGTCAGTGGGAGGAATAGTGTCCCATCATTGGTATCAGTGGGAGGAATAGTGTCCCATCATTGGTATCAGTGAGAGGAATAGTGTCCCGTCATTGTTATCAGTGGGAGGAATAGTGTCCCATCATTGGTATCAGTGGGAGGTATAGTGTCCCATCATTGGTATCAGTGGGAGGAATAGTGTCCCATCACTGGTGTCAGTGGGAGGAATAGTGTCCCATCACTGGTGTCAGTGGGAGGAATAGTGTCCCATCATTGGTATCAGTGGGAGGAATAGTGTCCCATCATTGGTATCAGTGGGAGGAATAGTGTCCCATCATTGGTATCAGTGGGAGGAATAGTGTCCCATCATTGGTGTCAGTGGGAGGAATAGTGTCCCATCATTGGTATCAGTGGGAGGAATAGTGTCCCATCATTGGTGTCAGTGGGAGGAATAGTGTCCCATCATTGGTGTCAGTGGGAGGAATAGTGTCCCATCACTGGTATCAGTGGGAGGAATAATGCCCCATCATTGGTGTCAGTGGGAGAAATAGTGTCCCATCATTGGTATCAGTGGGAGGAATAGTGTCCCATCATTGGTATCAGTGGGAGGAATAGTGTCCCATCATTGGTATCAGTGGGAGGAATAGTGTCCCATCATTGGTATCAGTGGGAGGAATAGTGTCCCGTCATTGTTATCAGTGGGAGGAATAGTGTCCATCATTGGTATCAGTGGGAGGAATAGTGCCCCATCATTGGTATCAGTGGGAGGAATAGTGTCCCATCATTGGTATCAGTGGGAGGAATAGTGTCCCATCATTGGTATCAGTGGGAGGAATAGTGTCCCATCATTGGTATCAGTGGGAGGAATAGTGTCCCATCACTGGTGTCAGTGGGAGGAATAGTGTCCCATCATTGGTATCAGTGGGAGGAATAGTGTCCCATCATTGGTATCAGTGGGAGGAATAGTGTCCCATCATTGGTGTCAGTGGGAGGAATAGTGCCCCATCATTGGTGTCAGTGGGAGGAATAGTGTCCCATCATTGGTGTCAGTGGGAGGAATAGTGTCCCATCACTGGTATCAGTGGGAGGAATAATGCCCCATCATTGGTGTCAGTGGGAGGAATAGTGTCCCATCATTGGTGTCAGTGGGAGGAATAGTGTCCCATCACTGGTATCAGTGGGAGGAATAATGCCCCATCATTGGTGTCAGTGGGAGAAATAGTGTCCCATCATTGGTATCAGTGGGAGGAATAGTGTCCCATCATTGGTGTCAATGGGAGGAATAGTGTCCCATCACTGGTATCAGTGGGAGGAATAATGCCCCATCATTGGTGTCAGTGGGAGAAATAGTGTCCCATCATTGGTATCAGTGGGAGGAATAGTGTCCCATCATTGGTATCAGTGGGAGGAATAGTGTCCCGTCATTGGTGTCAGTGGGAGGAATAGTGCCCCATCATTGGTGTCAGTGGGAGGAATGGTGCCCCGAGGGCCAGATATAAGAGAGAGGGAAGGGCCCGCAGTTTGGAAATGACTGCTTTAATGAAATGGTGAATGGAGGGGGGGGGGGAGAATGACTATCCTGGTTATGTCACCGCAGTGATTGGCTGTTATAATGAATATATTTTACATTGAAATTTACAAAGAAATGCCCAGAAGAGGAAAACGTTTGTCCCGTCATTCTGTTTCTCTGTAGGTGTCGCCCCGGGTGGAGGGGGCAGTTCTGCGATCGGTGTGTCCCGTTCTCGGGGTGTCTTCATGGAGGCTGCACCAAACCCTGGCAATGTATCTGTGAGGACGGATGGGTGGGCAGCCGCTGCAACATCGGTATGTATCGGCGATTGCTGGCCCAGCTCCGCACATTAACCCTTCCACTGCCGGGGCAATTATTTCATTTTTTTACACAGATGCCAAAAAACACAAAATCTTCTCCATTGTCTGACAGCGAAGGATCGATAGAAAGAACGTTCCGCACAAAGTTATCATTAAATCTTTATTTTTATTTTAGAACTTTCATTTCTCATTCATTTTTGCACCTCAGCTAATAAAATCTCCAAATTTCCTGTAAGAGATAAAAGACGCGGCCGATCGATACCAAATCTCTCCAGACTTACAAACTGCAATACCCAGAACTTACCATAGATGGCGCTATAAAACCCTCTACAGCGTGACTGAGATCCAAATCTTACCTTTCCTACCTATTCGAGCCTAATGCCGCCTACACACGAGCGGACTTTACGGCAGACTTTGTCCGGCAGACTTTGACGGACTTTATGACGGACTTTCTGAATGAACGGACTTGCCTACACACAATCCACCAAAGTCCGTCGAATTCGTACGTGATGACGTACGACCGGACTAAAATAAGGACGTTTATAGCCAGTAGCCAATAGCTGCCCTAGCGTCGGTTTCTGTCTGTCGGACTAGCATACAGACATGCGGACTTTTCGACCGGACTCGAGTCCGTCGAAAAGATTTGAAACATGTTTCATTTCTAGGTCCGTCCAACTTTTGGGGAAAAAAAGTCAGCTGGAGCCCACACACGATCGAATTGTCCGACGGACTCCGGTCCACAGGACCAAGTATGCCATATGGTCTGGTCGTGTGTACGCGGCATTACCCTCACTACCGATCCGAACCGTACCCTCACTACCGATCCGAGCCGTACCCTCACTACCGATCCGAGTCCTACCCTCACTACCGATTCGAGCCGTATCTTCACTACCGATCCGAACCGTACCCTCACTACCGATCCGAGCCGTACCCTCACTACCGATCCGAACCGTACCCTCACTACCGATCCGAGCCGTACCCTCACTACCGTTCCGAGCCCTACCCTCACTACCGATCCGAGCCCTACCCTCACTACCGATTCGAGCCGTATCTTCACTACCGATCCGAACCGTACCCTCACTACCGATCCGAGCCGTACCCTCACTACCGTTCCGAGCCCTACCCTCACTACCGATCCGAGCCCTACCCTCACTACCGATTCGAGCCGTATCTTCACTACCGATCCGAACCGTACGCTCACTACCGATCCAAGCCGTATCCTCACTACCGATCCAAGCCGTATCCTCACTACCGATCCGAGCCGTACCCTCACTACCGATCCGAGCCGTATCCTCACTACCGATCCGAGCCGTACCCTCACTACCGATCCGAGCCATACCCTCACTACCGATCCAAGCCGTATCTTCACTACCGATCCAAGCTGTACCCTCACTACTGATCCAAGCCATACCTTCACTACCAATTTGAGTCGTACCCTCACTACCAATCCAAGCCGTAACCTCACTACTGATCCAAGCTGTACCCTCACCACCAATCCAAGCCGTACCCTCACTACCAATTTGAACTGTACCCTCACTACCGATCCAAGCCATATCTTCACTACCAATCCGAGCCGTACTCTCACTATTAATCCAAGCCGTACCTTCACAATAATTTCTGAACTACACCCTCACTACCAACCCTAGCTGCACCCTTACTACTGATCCAAGCCGTACCCCCACTACCGATTCAAGCTGTACTCTCACTACTGATCCAAGCCGTACCCTTTCTACCATTTCGAACCCTACCCTCACTACCGATCCAAGCCATACCTTCACTACCAATTAGAGCCATACCCTCACTACTGATCCAAGCCATACCTTCACTACCAATTCGAGCCGTACCCTCACTACTGATCCAAGCCATACCTTCACTACCAATTCGAGCCGTACCCTCACTACCGATCTGAGCCGTAACCTCACTATTAATCCAAGCTGTACCTTCACTATCGTTAAAACCGTACCCTCACTACCAACCCTAGCCGCACCCTCACTACTGATCCAAGCTGTACCCTCAGTACCAATCCGAGCCGTACCCTCACTACCAACCCTAGCTGCACTCTCACTACTGATCCGAGCCGTATCTTCACTACCGATCTGAACCATACCCCCACTACCAATTACCCCCACTACAGATCCTAGCCGTACCCTCACTACCAATCCAAGCCATACTCTCACTACCAATCGGAGTCATACCCTCACTATCGTTTGAAGCCGTACCTTCACTACCGATCCGAGCCGTACCCTCACTAAAAATTCGAGCCATACCCTCAATACCAATCCGAGCCGTACCCTCACTACCGATCCAAGCCATACCTTCACTACCGATCCGAGCCATACCCTTACTACCGATCCAAGCCATACCTTCACTACCAATTCGAGCCGTACCCTCACTACCGATCTGAGCCGTAACCTCACTATTAATCCAAGCTGTACCTTCACTATCGTTCCAAACCGTACCCTCACTACCAACCCTAGCCGCACCCTCACTACTGATCCAAGCTGTACCCTCAGTACCAATCCGAGCCGTACCCTCACTACCAACCCTAGCCGCACCCTCACTACTGATCCAAGCCGTACCCTCACTACCAATTTGAACTGTACCCTCACTACCGATCCAAGCCATATCTTCACTACCAATCCGAGCCGTACTCTCACTATTAATCCAAGCCGTACCTTCACAATAATTTCTGAACTACACCCTCACTACCAACCCTAGCTGCACCCTTACTACTGATCCAAGCCGTACCCCCACTACCGATTCAAGCTGTACTCTCACTACTGATCCAAGCCGTACCCTTTCTACCATTTCGAACCCTACCCTCACTACCGATCCAAGCCATACCTTCACTACCAATTAGAGCCATACCCTCACTACTGATCCAAGCCATACCTTCACTACCAATTCGAGCCGTACCCTCACTACTGATCCAAGCCATACCTTCACTACCAATTCGAGCCGTACCCTCACTACCGATCTGAGCCGTAACCTCACTATTAATCCAAGCTGTACCTTCACTATCGTTAAAACCGTACCCTCACTACCAACCCTAGCCGCACCCTCACTACTGATCCAAGCTGTACCCTCAGTACCAATCCGAGCCGTACCCTCACTACCAACCCTAGCTGCACTCTCACTACTGATCCGAGCCGTATCTTCACTACCGATCTGAACCATACCCCCACTACCAATTACCCCCACTACAGATCCTAGCCGTACCCTCACTACCAATCCAAGCCATACTCTCACTACCAATCGGAGTCATACCCTCACTATCGTTTGAAGCCGTACCTTCACTACCGATCCGAGCCGTACCCTCACTAAAAATTCGAGCCATACCCTCAATACCAATCCGAGCCGTACCCTCACTACCGATCCAAGCCATACCTTCACTACCGATCCGAGCCATACCCTTACTACCGATCCAAGCCATACCTTCACTACCAATTCGAGCCGTACCCTCACTACCGATCTGAGCCGTAACCTCACTATTAATCCAAGCTGTACCTTCACTATCGTTCCAAACCGTACCCTCACTACCAACCCTAGCCGCACCCTCACTACTGATCCAAGCTGTACCCTCAGTACCAATCCGAGCCGTACCCTCACTACCAACCCTAGCCGCACCCTCACTACTGATCCAAGCTGTACCCTCAGTACCAATCCGAGCCGTACCCTCACTACCAACCCGAGAAGTACCTTCACTACCGATCTGAACCATACCCCCACTACCAATTACCCCCACTACTGATCCTAGCCGTACCCTCACTACCAATCCAAGCCATACTCTCACTACCAATCTGAGTGATACCCTCACTATCGTTTGAAGCCGTACCTTCACTACCGATCGGAGCCATACCCTCACTACCGATTCGAGCCTTACCTTCACTACCGATCCGAGCCGTACCTTCACTAAAAATTCGAGCCATACCATCAATACCAATCCGAGCCGTACCCTCACTACCGATCCAAGCCATACCTTCACTACCGATCCGAGCCGTACCCTCGCTACCGATCCGAGCCCTACCCTCGCTACCGATCCGAGCCCTACCCTCGCTACCGATCCGAGCCCTACCCTCGCTACCGATCCGAGCCCTACCCTCGCTACCGATCCGAGCCCTACCCTCGCTACCGATCCGAGCCCTACCCTCGCTACCGATCCGAGCCCTACCCTCGCTACCGATCCGAGCCCTACCCTTACTACCGATCCGAGCCATACCCTTACTACCGATCCGAGCCATACCCTCACTACCGATCCAAGCCATACCTTCACTACCAATCCGAGCCGTACCCTCACTTCCGATCCGAGCCATACCCTTACTACCGATCCGAGCCGTATCCTCACTAAAAATTTAAGTCGTACCTTCACTACCGATCCAAGCTGTACCCTCACTACCGGTCCGAGCCGTACCCTCACTAAACAATCCGAGCCCTACCCTCACTACCGATCCGAGCCGTACCCTCACTACCGATCCGAGCCGTACCCTCACTACCGATCCGAGCCGTACCCTCACTACCGATCCGAGCCGTACCCTCACTACCGATCCGAGCCGTACCCTCACTACCGATCCAAGCCATACCCTCACTACCGATCCGAGCCATACTTTCACTACCAATTAGAGCCATACCCTCACTACTGATCCAAGCCATACCTTCACTACCAATTAGAGCCATACCCTCACTACTGATCCAAGCCATACCTTCACTACCAATTCGAGCCATACCCTTACTACCGATCTGACCTGTAACCTCACTATTAATCCAAGCTGTACCTTCACTATCATTCCAAACCGTACCCTCACTACCAACCCTAGCCGCACCCTCACTACTGATCCAAGCCGTACCCTCAGTACCAATCCGAGCCGTACCCTCACTACCAACCCTAGCCGCACCCTCACTACTGATCCTAGCCGTACCCTCACTACCAATCCAAGCCATACTCTCACTACCGATCTGAGTCATACCCTCACTATCGTTTGAAGCCGTACCTTCACTACCGATCGGAGCCATACCCTCACTACCAATACGAGCCGTACCCTCACTACCAATCCTAGCCATACCTTCACTACTGATCCGTATTGTACCCCCATCTACCAATCTGAGCCATACCCTTACTACCGATCCTAGTTGTATCTTCAATACCGATCCAACCTGTACCCTCACTACCGATCCAAGACTTCTCTTCACCACCAATCCGACCTGTACCCTCACTACCGATCCGAGTCGTACCTTCATCACGGATCCGAATCGTACCTTCAATACCGATCCTAGCTGTACTCTTACTACTGATCTGAGCTGTAACTTTGCTACCAATTCATGCCAGACCCTCACTACCCATCTGTGCCATACCCTCACTACTGATCCGATCTGTAACCTCACCACCGAGTCGTACCTTCATCACAGATCTGATCTGTAACCTCACTACAATCCAAGCTGTACCCCCAATACCCCCACTACCGATCTGAGCCATACCCTCACTACCGATCCGAGCCGTACCCTCACTACCGATCCGAGCCATACCCTCACTACCAATCCGAGCCATACCTTCACTACCGATCCGAGCCGTACCCTCACTACCGATCCGAGCCATACCCTCACTACCGATTTGAGCCGTACCTTCACTACCGATCCGAGCTGTACCCTCAATACCAATCTGAGCCGTACCCTCACTACCGATCCAAGCCATACCTTCACTACCGATCCGAGCCGTACCCTCACTACCGATCCGAGCCATACCCTTACTACCGATCCGAGCCGTACCCTCACTAAAAATTCGAGTCGTACCTTCACTACCGATCCGAGCCGTACCTTCACTACCGATCCGAGCCGTACCCTCACTACCGATCCAAGCCATACCCTCACTACCGATCCGAGCCGTACCCTCACTAAAAATTCGAGCCGTACCCTCAATACCGATCCGAGCCGTACCCTCACTACCGATCCAAGCCATACCTTTACTACCGATCCGAGCCATACCCTTACTACCTATCCGAGCCGTACCCTCACTAAAAATTCGAGTCATACCTTCACTACCGATCCGAGCTGTACCCTCACTAAAAATTCAAGCCGTACCCTCAATACCGATCCAAGCCATACCTTCACTACCAATCCGAGCCGTACCCTCACTACCGATCCGAGCCATACCCTTACTACCTATCCGAGCCGTACCCTCACAAAAAATTAGAGTCGTACCTTCACTACCGATCCAATCTGTACCCTCA
This sequence comes from Lithobates septentrionalis, assembly GCA_037952835.1. NCBI lineage: Eukaryota > Metazoa > Chordata > Amphibia > Anura > Ranidae > Lithobates > Lithobates septentrionalis. The sequence continues at coordinate 88,614 of JBBDGP010003301.1, read as the reverse complement.
CTACCGGTCTGAGTCGTACCCTCACTAAACAATCCGAGCCGTACAATCACTACCGATCCGAGCCGTACCCTCACTACCGATCCGAGCCGTACCCCCACTACCGATCCGAGCCGTACCCCCACTACCGATCCAAGCCGTACCCTCACTTCCGATCCAAGCCGTACCCTCACTACCGATCCAAGCCGTACCCTCACTACCGATCCGAGCCATACCTTCACTACCGATCCGAGCCATACCCTCACTACCGATCCGAGCCGTACCTTCACTACCGATCTGAGCCATACCCTCACTAAAAATTTGAGCCGTACCCTCACTAAAAATTCAAGCCGTACGCTCAATACCGATCCGAGCCGTACCCTCACTAACGATCCAAGCCATACCTTCACTACCGATCCGAGCCGTACCCTCACTACCGATCTGAGCCATACCCTCACTACCGATCCGAGCCATACCCTCACTACCGATCCGAGCCATACCCTCACTACCGATCCGAGCCGTACCCTTACTACCGATCCGAGCCGTACCCTCACTACCGATCCGAGCCGTACCCTCACTACCGATCCAAGCCGTACCCTCACTACGATCCGAGCCGTACCCTCACTACCGATCCAAGCCGTACCCTCACTACTTATCCAAGCCGTACCCTCCCTACTGATGAGTTGTACCTTCTCTACGATCTGAGCCGTTCCTTTGCTATTGATCTGAATTGTAGCTTCAATACCAATCTGAGGTGCAGAACTGGTCAGGGTAGTTGATGAATACTGTCAGGGAAATTCTAAGCTTCTCCCTTTAAGCATATCATTTCTTTACGCTTAAAAGCACAAATACAGCCCTCTTATATAATGCCGGGAAAGCTAGCTTATCTCTCCTCCATGTAACACAAACAGATGCTGGCATCACCTTGAGCTCAGTAGAATCCTGAAGAGAAATAGCCAGGCTGCTTTTATTTATACTAAATACATGGATAACAAAAGAGGGTGCTGACTTCAGCCAATCAGACACTTGTATTCATTCAAAAGATCCAATCACACACATGCATATATTCAAATAGAAATGCAGTAGTGATGTGTGCAAATGGTTGTGTGCAAAACCATGCGGCGAGCACATGGTTCCGAACACGATCGTGTGCACATTCCCACCGCTACCAACCATGTGAGCCATACTCTATTATGGCTCAGTGGGCCATCATTTTGTATGGTTATACTATGGTTCCCATGTACGCAGATCTGTTTACTTAGGAGATTAGATGCGATCGCCATGGAGTGACCAGTCCCTTGGTGAGGCATAAACGATCATCCCTAAAAGAGCAAACAGATCTGCCATGTCCATGGGAAGGTTTCCGCAGCCAATTGTCTTCCACCAGCGTCTGTATGTGCGAATTCCCTCATATGAGCGCATTACAGCAAAACTGACACTGGGCGGCGTCTGACAACATACATTGATAAAAATCTCCACAACAATACTAATATTACCCAACAATAGAGCCCACGATACTCCCCTCCACTCCAGAGAGGCAATGTCTGTAAACACCTTCACCAGCACAGACATTTTCAACTGGTCTTCTTCCAACATCGGCATCTTCATCCATCGCGCTGGCCCCCGGATGACAGAACATCTGCATGGGAGCGAATAAATCCCCCATTACTGACCTGCCACGCCTCATTACTGACCTGCCATGCCTCATTACTGACCTGCCACACCTCATTACTGACCTGCCACGCCTTGGACCTCCTTCACCGGATTGTTCCATGCACCCGTGTGCAGGCAGTCCTATTCATGGGAATTGGGATGGAAAAGCTGCACAGCCATGAAGCCGGGTGGGTGCGAGTGCCTGGCCCTGAATGCAGACTTATGGCCCCACACCCGACTTATGTAGCAATTATATATGATATATTATTTTATTTTCCCACAAAAGTAGAGTTCCCCTTTAATGTGGAGTGTTTTGTGGCCCTGAGCTCAGGAGTAAACGGGGCCCTTAGTTTGGCGCATATATAATACATTTAAAGAGAGGCGATCGCTTTACTCCTTTTTATTTCATTGAATCCTATAACAAAAGAATGACAACAGCTCCCCCCGGTGTACAGACAGGATAATACATTGACTTTCACAGTTCCTTATTATCTCTCTTCTCCAGAGATAATCTCGCTGTCAGGATTGGTCCCCGGAGTTCTGGAAATGTTCTTCTTCCTGATATGAATCGATTGTCTTGTCTTATCTTTGTCTTCCGATTCTCTGAGGTGCAATTCTCAGCCTGTGCTTGTTGGTAGTGAATTTTGTATAAATTTGGGTATAAAACGTATCGCTGCCATGCAAAACATTTTATCATTTACTGATATTAAAAAAATTTACTTTTTTTAAATCTTCCATTATTTTCTAAATCTGACCCTCCCCCGTTGCTGTAATTATTTCACTTCCTCTTCCCAGAATCTGCAGAATTTGAGGATCCCACACAAAGATGAATAAAGACGGCCCGCTGATTACATTAGGCCCCAACCCCGCCGGCCATCATCCCACATAAAACATTGAAATGTATGACGACACTCATTGCTGCCTCTGCTGTACCAGCCCTGCCTGGTTTCTCCTCTGCTGGACCACAGAACACCTCCCCCTCTCCTCATCTCTATTATGTAGCTCTCAGTCCCGCAGGAGACCACAGTTTAAGGTCCCTAGAGTCTTTTCTTGTAGTTGCACCCACAGCCAGGCACACAGTCACTCCCTTGGCTCAGTCTAGGAGTTGCTTTTCTGATGCTTTATTGCAGAACTTGGATAGGAGTTGGTTAACTCTGGTTGCATACCCTGGTAACTCTAGTAGCAACTTGAGGACACCAATATTCCTCCTATTATTGTGAGGAGAGTCCTTGCAAAAGCAGTTAGTGGACTGAGGAGCTCTACCAGGACAGCCGGCACAATGTGCCCTATGAGCAATGCTTCCTCTATGAGGGATAACAGCATCACGCAGTCTCGGGGATCTCTGAATCCACTCACAGATGTCCTCAGGTAGTCGGACACCTCCTTCCAATATCTTCCAGACACTTCTCCTGTGATACCAGACCAGATCCCCAGACAAAGGTCCCTCAGTCAGCCACAGCATCTTTTAGCAGAATAGACCCCTCAGCTAACCTAGCTGGGACCTCCATGAACAGAAGACACATGGCAAGCCGGCCCAGGAGGGGCGGAATTTCCTCCTCTAGGGCAAGAACCCATCTGCTCCCCATCTCAGAGTATTTATGCTCCTTTCCAGCCACCATCTGGGCACTTCCCCCCAGGGATTGGCTAGGGCTGCAGAAATATTCAGCTGCTGATTTGACTTTCCTAGCCTACTATCTTTCAGAAAATTTATGGAAAAACAGGAGGGGGCAGTTATTCCTGCAGCCAGTGAAACACAGAACAACCACAAGCAGGTCCACCAATCACAGTGAACTAGCAACTAAATGTACCTAACCTAAGCACCTACAGTGCCTTGAAAAAGTATTCATACCCCTTGCAATTCCCCACATTTTGTTACAACCAAAACCATAAATGTATTTTATTGGGATTTTATGTGATGGACCAACACAAAGTGTCAAATAAATGTGAAGTGGAAGGAAAATGATAAATGATACAAATAAATATGTGAAAAGTGTGGGGGAGGGGCATTTGTATGGCGCCCCCCGGAGTCAATACTTTGTAGAACCCCCTTTCTCTACAAGTCTTTTTGGGGGTGTCTCTACCAGCTTTGCACATCTAGAGAGGACATTTCTCCCCATTCTTCTTTGTAAAATATCTCAAGCTCTGTCAGATTGGATGGAGAACGTCTGTGAACAGCAATTTTCAAGTCTTGCCACAGATTCTCAATGTGATTTAGGTCTGGACTGTGACTGGGCCATTCTAACACATGAATATGCTTTGATCTAAACCATTCCATTGTAGCTCTGGCTGGATGTTTCGGGTCGTTGTCCTGCTGGAAGGGGAACCTCCTCCCCAGTCTCAAGTCTTTTGTAGACTCTAACAGGTTTTCTTCTAAGATTGTCCTGTATTTGTCTCCATCCATCTTCCCATCAACTCTGACCAGCTTCGCTGTCCCTGCTGAAGAAAACCATCCCCACCACATGATGCTGCCACCACCATGTTTCACGGTGGGGATGGTGTGTTCAGGGTGATGGGCAGTGTTAGTTTCCCTCACACATAGCGTTTTACTTTTAGGCCATAAAGTTGAATTTTGGTCTCATGTGACCAGATCACCTTCTTCCACATGTTTGCTGTGTCCTCCACATGGCTTCTCACAAACTACAAACAGGACTTCTTATGACTTTCTTTCTCCAATGTCTTTCTTCTTGTCACTCTTCCATAAAGGGCAGATTTGTGGAGAACACGACTAATAGTTGTCCTGTGGACAGATTCTCCCACCTGAGCTGTGGATCTCTGCAGCTCCTCCAGAGTTACCATGGGCCTCTTGGCTCTTCTCTGATGAATGTTCTCCTTGCCCGGCCGGTCAGTTTAGGTGGACGGCCATGTCTTGGTAGGTTTGCAGTTGTGCCATACTCTTCCCATTCTCCGATGATGGATTGAACAGAGCTCCGTGAGATGATCAAAGCTTGGGAGATTATTTTATAACCTAACCCTGCTTTATACTTCTCCACAACTTTATCCCTGACCTGTCTGGTGTGTTCCTTGGCCTTCATGATGCTCTTTGTTCACTAAGGTTTTCCTTCCACTTCACAATTATGTGACACTTTGTGTTGGTCTATCACATAAAATTCCAATAAAATACATTTACGTTTTTGGTTGTAACATGACAAGATGTGGAAATTTTCAAGGGGTATGAATACTTTTTCAAGTCACTGTATCTAGAAGGGTTCTACAATTACATAAGGGAAGGATGACTGTAGTCCAGCAAAGAAGAGTCAGGCAGGGCTGACACCACTGCTTGGAATTTTAGTGCAGTAGAGGATGTAATGTCAGCCCATTCACATCTGACCGTTTTGTAAATGTATGCAAAATTGCGCATTTTTGCACTCATTTTCGAAATGTGCAGAAAAAAGGTTTCCCCGCTTGCCTTACCATTCATTGTTATAATGACACCCCAAACACAGCATGCGGAAAAATGCACCAAAACGCGAGCAGCTCCACACTTGCAAAGCTACACGATCTACTTTGGTGCGTTTGTCGCACATCGGGCAGTCTATTGAATTCAATGCACGTGTCCAAAGAATGCATACCCAAAGGCAGAAAAATGTGGCGTGATTTGGGGTGCATTCGCAAAATGCAGAGGTGTGAATGAAGCCTTAAGGATGTTAGAAGCTCGCTGGATTTCTGGCAGGATCAACAGGAATAGTTCTGACTAAAGACAGGGGGGAATATATTACAGAGACATACTGAACAATAATATTCTTTATTTTGAATACAAGTGTGCGTTGTATCTCCACAGACGTCCACCCGTGTGCGGCTTACCCATGCTCCAGCAACTCCACCTGCATCGAGACGGGTGACGGCGGATATATTTGTCTCTGCGCTCCGGGCTTCACCGGGAAAAACTGTCTGGTTAAAATTGGGCCCTGCATCACAAATGGGTAATGAGCTTCTTGACTTCCCTCTTGGTCAGATCAGGTGGGATTTAAAACGGACATCTATGCCAAAAAATTTGCTGGATGAATGTCGCAAGCATTCGCCCAGCCGTGACAAAATGTTCTCCGTATTTTTGTTTAACAGGTTTATTTCCTGTGATCATTGGTGCCATCCAGTGGCCATAACATGGTATATTTCCTGATTGAGGCATTTCAGGAGAATTCGGCATTGTGGCCACTAAATGGTGCTGACAATTGACAAAATACAGAGAAATCTATCATGGTTGGGCAAATACTTGTGACAATCGTCCAGCAATTTTTTTTTCTGAAAGGACCGATATAAGTGATTGTATAGTATATGTATGATTTATTTAAAGCCTATACTTTTTTTGTAAGTTTAGATAGAGAAAGGATGGGTTCAACGCCAGTTTATGATTGGCTGTCTCTGCCCTTTTACTTTTCTTGCCCCAGAGATGTAACAGGAAGTGCGAGAGGAAATCTCTACAAAGTTGTGTTTTTTTCATCCTCCATTCATTCATCACAGAAATTCTAAAATAATTATGGCTCCATTGGAAAATGATTTAACATTTTATCTAGAATAATCTACGATGTCTCCTCATAATAAAACTTATAATGCCGTATCCCTGCCTGCCTTTTCTTGCCACCCTCCTCCTTGTGGCTTGATGCCCAAGGTGTGCACACTCCAATCCGCTTATATGTGGCCCCATAGCATAACGTGGCTAGGTTAGGCCATAAAACACAGTGTACTCCGTCCCCACCACTTTCAAGTAGTTGCAGTCATTCATTTTGGCTACATATCACTAAACCCAGAAAACATAAGAATATCATTTCTACTTCACTGAAGCATGGCCTGATGGCTCCACCAATTCCCTACCTTCTGTCCATGAGGCCAGAGTTTCCTTGGCTTGATGACTTCACCAATTCCCTTACTCCCGTCTATGAGGCTGAAGTTTCCTTGGCTTGATGGCTTCACCAACTCCCTTCCTCCTGTCCATGAGGCCATATTTTCTTGCCTTGATGGCTCCACTAACTCCCTTCCTCCTGTATATCACACTGGACTTTCCTTAGCTTGATGGCTTCACCAATTCCCTTCCTTCCGTCCATGAGGCCAGAATTCCTTGGCTTGATGGCTGCACCAGTTCTCTTCCACCTGCCCATGAGGCCGAAGTTTATTTGGCTTAATGGCTCCACCGACTCCACTCCTCCTATCCATGAGGCCAGAGTTTCCTTGGCTTGATAGCTCCACCAACCCCCTTCCTCCTGTCCATGAGGCCATATTTTCTTGGCTTGATGGCTCCACTAACTCCCTTCCTCCTGTATATCACGCTGGACTTTCCTTAGCTTGATGGCTTCACCAATTCCCTTCCTTCCGTCCATGAGGCCAGAATTCCTTGGCTTGATGGCTGCACCAGTTCTCTTCCACCTGCCCATGAGGCCGAAGTTTATTTGGCTTAATGGCTCCACCGACTCCCCTCCTCCTATCCATGAAGCCAGAGTTTCCTTGGCTTGATGGCTCCGCCAACTCCCTTCCTCCTGTCAATGAGGCCAGAGTTTCTTGGCTTGATGGCTCCACCAACTCCCTTCCTTCTGTCTATAAGGCTGGAGTTTCCTTGGCTTGATGTCTTCACCAATTCCCTTCCTTCCGTCCGTGAGGCTGAGGTTTCCTTGGCTTGATGGTTCCACCAGCTCCCTTCCTCCTGTCCATGAGGCCAGAGTTTCCTTGGTTTAATGGCTCTGCCAAGTTCTTTCTTCCTTTTCATGAGGCCAGAGTTCCTTGGTTTAATGGCTTTACCAATTCCCTTTCACCTGTCCATGAGGCTGAAGTTCCCTTTGCTTGATCGATGGCTCCACAAGCTCCCTTCCTCCTGTTCACAAGGCTGGAGTTTCCTTGGCTTAATGGCTTCACCAATTCTTATCCTCCTGTTCTTCAGGGCCAGATTTTGTTTGGCTTAATAGCTCCACCAACTCTCTTCCTCCTGTCCACGAGGCCGGAGTCTCCTTGGCTTGATATCTCCTTCAACTCCCTTCCTCCTGTCCATGAGAGTCTCAATATTGGAGCATATATATTTGTGGATAAGTTAAGGGCAGGTATGACTGGAGGTAACCCATTCCTTCTTAAAGGTCCTAGTAGAAAAGTGAAAACAAATCAGAGTGGGGTACAGAAAATGCTTCCTTGTACTTAAGTGTGTTCCACATGCTGTGCATTTAGCCATATGCTAAATAAGTTGTTTCAAAAGTGACCAATCTTCCTCACATTTTTGTATTGTTCTTTAAATATCATTGCAGGTCTCCATGCCGGAATGGAGGGACATGTGTGGACAACAATGGCTTTTCTGGCCATGCCTCATGCCGGTGTCTTGATGGTTTCGCAGGTGACTACTGTGAAATAGACAAGGATGACTGCAGCCCCAACCCTTGCATTAATGGAGGAAACTGCACAGACATTGGCCCAGGCTTTCGCTGCCATTGTCCAACTGGGTTTGGTGGTCGTTCTTGCTCTGAACTTCTTTCATGGTGTAACAGTAACCCTTGTTCCAATGGTGGGACATGTTATGAGAAGCTGGATGGGTTCAAATGCTCCTGTCCATCAGAATACTCCGGAGCCACCTGTGCTTTTTCTACAAAAAGTAAGAGCTTATCTACCAATGAGCACAGCTATAACTTCCCGCCACATCAAAAGTGGTTCCAACACCCAGCCCACGAGGTCCTGAAAATCACAATGAAGGAGACCATCCACAACAATGACCCTCTACTCAACCGAAGTCAAATCATCTGCTTCATCGTCCTCGGCCTCCTCACTTGTCTCATCGTCCTCATCACCACTGGGATTATCTTCTTCTCTAAATGTGAAACGTGGTTGGCCAATGCAAAGTACAGGCACTTAATTCGCAAGAAGAAAGATTTTTACATGAAAGCGAGCCGAGAGAACGGAAATGACGTCAAAATAATTTTTCCTGAAAAGGTGAAAGTAGCAAACTACAGCAGGAGTTACACTACGATATAGGAGGGAATGTGGAACCGTATTTGTTACTTGATGTTTTCATGTTTTCATCTTCATCTCTATGACTGCCGGACTTTGTACGTGGAACAATAATAATGTATTGGGGGAAGGGCGAGGTCGGCTAATATGGATATTTTCAGATGCTAGTGGTGTGTGACCAGTTAATACCTTCTTCAATGATTTTTATTTTTTCATTGTGGATAGAGTGGAGAATGACACAAGGACACTGAATTTCAAAAGAGCCAACTTCCCTAAACTACGAACCTTGCTAGAAGGCATAAATTGGGATAAAATCTTAGAAACAAAGAACACGGAGGAGAGATGGGTTAAGAGCATATTAAATAAGGGCATTAGACAATGCATCCCACTGGGAAATAAATTTAAAAGAGCAAACAAAAGTCCTGGGTGGTTTAACTCCAATGTAAAAATGCATAAAAAGCAAAGGAGAAGGCCTTAAAAAAAATACAAGGTTGAGGGATCATCATCAGCTTTCAGACTTTACAAAGAATGCAACAAGATATGCAAGGGTGCAATTAGGGCAGCTAAGATAGAACATGAAAGACATATTCAAAAAAAGAATCCCAAAACATTCTTTAAGTATATAAACAGTAAAAAAGGGAGGACTGACCATACTGGCCCCATAAAGAATGAGGAAGGACATCTGGTTACAAAGGATGGGGAGATGGCAAAGGTATTGAATTTATTCTTCTCCTCAGTCTTCACGAGGGAATCGGGAGGCTTCAGTAACCAAAACTGCAGTGTTTATCCTCAGGACACAACACAGGAAGCACCTACATGGTTAACAGAGGACAGAATTAAAATTAGACTTGAGAAACTTAACATTAATAAATCACCGGGACCAGATGGCTTGCACCCGAGGGTACTTAGGAAACTCAGTCAAGTGATTGCCAGACCGTTGTTCCTAATTTTTACTAACAGTCTACTGACTGGAATGGTACCAGCTGATTGGAGAAAAGCCAATGTAGCACCAATATTTAAAAAGTGCCCAAAATACATCCCTGGGAATTACAGACCAGTTAGCCTAACATCAATAGTATGTAAACTCTTGGTGGGGATGATAAGGGACTATATACAAGATTTTAGTAATGAGAACGGTATCATTAGCAGTAATTAGCATGGATTCATGAAGAATCGTTCTTGCCAAACCAATCTATTAACCTTCTATGAGGAGGTGAGTTGCCATCTAGATAAAGGAAGGCCCGTAGACGTGGTGTATCTGGATTTTGCAAAAGCATTTGACACAGTTCCCCATAAACGTTTACTGTACAAAATAAGGTGCGTTGGCATGGACCATAGGGTGAGTGCATGGATTGAAAACTGGCTACAAGGGCGTGTTCAGAGGGTGGTAATAAATGGGGAGTACTCAGAATGGTCAGAGGTGGGTAGTGGGGTTCCCCAGGGTTCTGTGCTGGGACCAATCCTATTTAATTTGTTCATAAACGACCTGGAGGATGGGATAAACAGTTCAATCTCTGTATTTGAAGACGATACTAAGCTAAGCAGGGCAATAACTTCTCCGCAGGATGTGGAAACCTTGCAAGAAGATCTGAACAAATGAATGGGGGAGGGGCAACTTCATGGCAAATGAAGTTCAATGTAGAAAATGTAAAATAATGCATTTGGATGGTAAAAATCTGAATGCAATCTATAGACTGGGGGGAGAACCTCTGGGGGGATCTAGGATGGAAAAGGACCTGGGGGTCCTAGTGGATGATAGGCTCAGCAATGACATGCAATGCCAAGCTGCTGCTAACAAAGCAAACAGAATATTGGCATTAAAAAGGGGATCAACTCCAGAGATAAAACGATAATTCTCCCGCTCTACAAGACTCTGGTCCGGCCGCACCTGGAGTATGCTGTCCAGTTCTGGGCACCAGTCCTCAGGAAGGATGTACTGGAAATGGAGCGACTACAAAGAAGGGCAACAAAGCTAATAAAGGGTCTGGAGGATCTTAGTTATGAGGAAAGGTTGTGAGCTCTGAACTTATTCTCTCTGGAGAAGAGACGCTTGAGAGGGGATATGATTTCATTGTATAAATACCGGACTGGTGACCCCACAATATATAAATACCGGACTGGTGACCCCACAATATATAAATACCGGACTGGTGACCCCACAATATATAAATACCGGACTGGTGACCCCACAATATACAAATACCGGACTGGTGACCCCACAATATACAAATACCGGACTGGTGACCCCACAATATATAAATACCGGACTGGTGACCCCACAATATATAAATACCGGACTGATGACCCCACAATATACAAATACCGGACTGGTGACCCCACAATATATAAATACCGGACTGGTGATCCCACAATATATAAATACCGGACTGATGACCCCACAATATACAAATACCGGACTGGTGACCCCACAATATATAAATACCGGACTGGTGACCCCACAATATATAAATACCGGACTGGTGACCCCACAATATATAAATACTGTACTGGTGACCCCACAATAGGGAGAAAACTTTTTCGCAGAAGGGAGTTTAACAAGACTCGTGGCCACTCATTAAAATTAGAAGAAAAGAGGTTTAACCTTAAACTATGTAGAGGGCTCTTTACTGTAAGAGCGGCAAGGATGTGGAATTCCCTTCCACAGGCGGTGGTCTCAGCGGGGGACATCGATCGTTTCAAGAAACTATTAGATAATCACCTGAATGACCGCAACATACAGAGATATACAATGTAATACTGACATATAATCACACACATAGGTTGGACTTGATGGACTTGTGTCTTTTTTCAACCTCACCTTCTATGTAATTATGATTAGAGCCTCTGACAACTTTTAGTTGCCACCTGTAACCCTATTGAGGAAATTTCCCTTGACTTCCTGTCAGGACAAAGGAAATGATGGAAAATCTCTCCAATGAGGAGACTAACAAAAACTCAGTTAGGGTAGAGAATGGGGAAGAGTTACAACTCCTGACAATGTGTTTATTGCCCTCTGTGCTTTCCTGTCCCGGTGACCACCGTTACCCCAGATCACCCAATTATCTCTAATTTGAAGGGACTGCCCTTCTGTGGTACCAAATCCCTCTGTTTCTCTTTCCTTCTCAGTTGTCCCTCTTATGGTCAGTATGGATTTATACATCTACTGTTTCCAAAAAAAATGATATTACACTAAACCACCTGAAGGAACGGTTGATGGATAGGTTTCCCGATCCAGGATGACAATGACCCTTCCGGTAATGCCACACCCTCTGACACACCAAGGCTGAGGAAGGAGGATTTATTTGGGATAAACACCCTTTGAGGTAACAATAGGAAAAAGAACTGCGGCAGCAATAAAACAATAAAGTAACCTTTACAACACCCCAACAATGTGAGGACCAAGTATCTCCGCACCTGAACCCTGGATCTGGGGGAGGGTGGAAGCTGAAAGGTCCTTCAGTCTCTAAACCCCTTCCTAAGGCCAGTGTAGTTTTAATTGTTCAGGCTCATAGTTCGTGTATTAGAACTCTCAGAATCCCATGGTACACGGTGCAAGTTCCCAAACTGTATCCAAAGGTAAAGTGACACTGTCCCTGGGAAGTGGCCAATGAGTTGTGTGGCCAAGGCCTCTCACCACTATGCAGTCTGTAATTAAACCTTCTCCTTGTCACTGGTGTTGGTGGTGTCTTTGGACCCAGTAATGGCATTTCTCACAGAAAAAGTAACCTTCATGCAAATGTGGCACCTCTTTCTGCTGAACAGCCACAGCAGGCAGTGCCTCTAACTCAGCACCCCCTACACTCATCAACTCTTACTTCCCAGGTGAGACTGCCCCAAACCCCAGTCTTCTCTTTCCTTTTCCTCCTTTGCAGCACCCTCTCTTCCTGGGACTTGTAGTCCCATCCAGGACGTGGCTTCATAGGGACTGTCTCCTGTGGACCACATCCCCCCTAGTTCCAGGTGGCTCCCAGAAGTCTTTCCCCCTCTCTATGGGTTGGCTTTGCCCAGCCACCCTGTGACCATTCACTGGTCTCCTCTGTACTCAGACAGTGGGTGGGCAGCTCTGCCAAAACATCCTGTGGCCCTCTTCCTCCCCTCCTCCTCACCCTACATGGCTGTTCCTGCACTTGTAGGTGGCTGCAACGTGGTGCAGTGGTAATAACAAACACTCGATCCAGATGCAGTTGAAAGGACTTGTATTGAAGTCCAAGTAAAACAGATCACAAGTGGAAGGAAGCCTAACCAGGAACGCTCCCAGATGACAGCCGCATGTAGTGGAACAGGTTTCAGCCCAGCTGACAGCGTCTATCTTGAGGGGCAGAATGTGGCCTGGCCAGTCCAAGCCCAAGTGGGGAGGTTTCCAGAAAGTGTGGCGGATCCCTATGCCTTCCCTACTCATCTGGAACCTTTCCCTGCTGCTAATACTGTCTCTGACAGATGGGTAACCTGTCTCTACACTATCCACAAACTAAATGCATGCCAAACCCAGGAGCCAGGGTCTTAAGTAGACTTTGGCTGACCCAGGATGACCGCTAGGGTCACATGGGCTGTCAGCATCCAACTGGACCGCTGCCCCAGTGACCTAGGAAACCATAGAGGAACCATGTTCCTCTTGACTTCCTCACCCTCTGCACCGCTGCTGTGGTTGGGCGCCACCTGCAGTATAGAAAACAGACTGCACCCATCTACACGCCCACAGGAGGCCTGGGAGAAGAGAAATAGCTGTGCGGGCGGCCGTGACAACACCGGTGACATTACAAAACAATAGCGTGGTGCTAAATCGTGATTAAATGAAAAACATACATTGATCAAAAAATAATGAAAAAAAAAAACAACCAGTATGCCGGAAAGCAACAGTGAATAATATGGAGTGAAAAAATGAATTAACCAGATAATATCAAAAGTATATCTTAGAAATGAAATAAATATGTGAAAGTCCTTTTTGTTCAACTTGGGTCTTAAAGGTGCCATTAAAGTGATGAGGTTGTCACGTTTACCAGACTCGGCATGTACCATACAGCATGTGGGTCAAATGGGCAGTCTCAGCGGATCCCACCGCAACAGGAACACTCCTTGGACAATGAACCCCATCAGATATTGAGCACAGTGTTTCAGACATCAAGGAAACAAACTCCAAAGTGTGCGATAAATCGCATTAGATGTTGTAGTAATCCATGGTGATATGCATGAAAAACAGATAACCGCACATAGTGTGACTCTGTATAATAAGTTTATTAATAAAAGGGGGGTTTACTCTTACAGCAAATCCGATAAAAACAAGCTTGTTATTAAAATGTAGGCAATTGCAACGAATCACCCAACGCGTTTCGTCCTATCAGACATCATCTGAGGTGTGAGGATCGTGTGTAATTGTTAGACATGTGCACACTGAAATATTTCGTTTCGGAATTTCGTTTTCGTCCGAAAAATACATTTATTTAGTTACTCCCGAAATTCGTTTTTATTTATTTCGTTTTTCGTTAAAAATTGCATTGGTCCGAAAATCCAAATTAAGGTCAAATCTGTCATTGAAGGCTTATGGTGTCTGTCGAATGTTCAAAGAAGATTAGACGGAGCAGCTAAACTGTACAACGCCGTATCTTGCCCGTCGAATCTTCTTAGAACTTTCGACACCATAAGCCAAAGTACGTGTGTACTTAGTTCTAGCTATTTTACTGCTCCTCCTCTTTGGTTACAATCAGCCAATAACATTCATCATCATCATTATTTTTATTTATCTTTTCTCCCCTACGTCGAATGTTTTCTCCCCTACGTCGAATCTTTTCTCTCTATGTCGAATCTTTTCTCTCTATGTAGAATAATCTTGGACTAATAGAGCTAAGGTTAGGCACATTCCACCACAGGTTTGATGGACACAGATTGTTATTGTCATCATCATGCCTAATCTCCTATCTATATTGAACTGTTGTAGCAATGAAAACGAAAATAAAGCATTTGTTTATGTCGGATCTTTCGTTTTTCGGATTCTGCACTTTCGTTATCGTTTGTTAAAACGATAACGAAAATACCAGAAATTCGGACGAAAACGAATGCACATGTCTAGTAATTGTTGCGGTATATATAGATGTATCCTTCTACAGATACAATGTCCTTTCCACCAGTGACAGCCCAGTCTGTGTGACTGTTCCTCTGCTGCAGCTGTGGACCGGGGCTACACTCCCACCAACGTCTAAATGATTGCGTTTAGTTTTACTTATAAAGGAAAAGTAGATTTAAAAAAAACACTTTACCTAATTATTTACGACCTACGTAATTGGGGGTGTGGTAAGGGTGTGTCTTCATCCTGTATATTTTGTGCTGGAAGTTGTCCCTCTTTCCTATCAGAACCTTTTAGAGGTAAGTGCCCCCCATTTCTTCACAAGGACGAGGAGTCAGAAAGATTCTCTCCAATGGGGGTCACAAGCAGAAAAAAACACAACATATGGAATTTGTAACTCTCCCCCATTCTATCCAAACCAACAAAAATGTAACCAAAGCTGGAGTTGACTGTAAAAGAATGGTCAGACGTGACCTAAACCTGCGCCCATCGATTGGTAACCCCACTCTGACACAAACACAAAGTAGTGTACAAATTCTTCTGAATGGATTGGGATTGGAGGATGGGGGAGCGGGGAGACACCTCCCAGTTTCAGTCCATTTTGTAGATGAGCCTTTTGTGTCAGTCATAGAATGTTATCCACACGGACAGGACCTTAAAATGTGATGTCCCCTCTGCACTGCCTTCCTCTCCTATGGTGTTGCTGCATAAAAAGGTCCCAAGAGTTGTAAGAAGAGGGGAGCTTCTAGTCCATAAACTGGGCCACTGAAGAGTAAATCATGATAAATAATAATCTGAATGAAAGTTCAATCAAAGGGTCAGTCTGCTCAGTGTAAGCTCTGGGTGAAGTCTGGTATTCGGGGGTCACCAACAGTCTTCATTCAGCACTTGGGGACCCCCCGGCGGTCACAGTTCTTGGCTGTGTCTTAGCTCATGTTGAAGACCCATATCTCCTTCAACAAGGGTACTTATGGGCAGGGGCGTTGCTAGGGGGTGGCTTTTGGGGCTATAGCCCCGAATCTGAGGCCAATAGCCCCGAGTCTCTGCAGGGGTCCCCAAGGGGAGGGGAGGCTCTCTGGGGACCCTTATGTAAGTGGGGGGGGGGGCTCTCTGGGGACCCTGATGCAAGGGAGAGGCTCTCTGGGGACCCTGATTTTTAGGCCTAGACTTTCTAGGGACCCAGATTTAGGGGGAGGCTCTCTGGGGACCCTAATGTAAGGGGGCCTCTCTGGGAACCCTGATGTAAGTGGGGGGGCCCTCTGGGTACCCTGATGGAAGGGGGAGGCTCTCTGAGGACTCTGATGTAAGGGGGGGGGCTCTCTGGGGACCCTGATGTAAGCGGGGGGCTCTCTGTGGATATATATACACCCACACGTATATTACTGTATATACATGTGTATGCCCGCCCAAGCGTATGACTTTCTTTACTACACTGCTATGGGCTCTAGCCCCAGATCTTTTGTAGACCTAGCAACGCCCCTGCTTATGGGTGTCCCCACCCTGGATCAATGGCGTCTGGTGGTAGAGAATGATCACTGATAGGGTTTGGTGTGGGACTGGCATGTCCTGACTGCTTAAGATTGCCAACTCCCAAAATTGCTTATTGGTGTTTGCAGGTCATTGTGCTCCTCACTGGAATGGACCCCGATCTATAGAGCCAGACAGTGGCAGTCACCTTCTAGGGTTGCCACCTGTCCAGGATTCACCCAGACAGTCCAGGTTTTGAATCACGTGTCCGGGTTTCAGTCTGCCTGAAACCCGGACACATTATTCAGACTGGGCTGTGGCTCCCCAAGTAAGCCAAGATAGTCACACACAAACCTGTTGCAGTGTGGGAGCTGCGGGCGGCTGTCTGGGGCCAGGTTTGGCATCACTAAAGGGTGGGGCGATGATGTCAGCAAGAGCAATTTGGCCACACCCACTGTTTGCCGCATTACTACTCTCCTTGGGGCACCCAAATATGTCCCAGGTCTTTTATAATCCTAAAGTGTTTACTGCAAAAAAAAAAAAAACCTGCCCTGTGCCACTAAAGTGTTTGGGTTTGTCTTGAAGAAAAGGTGACAACCCCACTTCCTTCAATGGTCCGGGTTCTAACTATGACCCATAAAATCTGAACAGGTTACCATCAAAAGAGAACCCTCCCCCACAAGCAGCACATGGTGACCTTCTTTCTCTTTACTTCCCCACCATTCCAATCAGCCGATGGGAGAGAATGGAAATACTTGAAGGAAACAGGAGTCTCTCCGCTCCTTCTCCCAGGTGACAGTCCCGGTGATTGGCCGCTCAGTGCTGTCACATGGGGAGGAGGGTCTTCAGCTCTGTAAGTCATTACTTATTATAAAATAAAATAAAAATATCATTATTACTACAGGTACTTATATAGCGCTGTCAATTTTATGTAGCATATTACATACAGTATCTGACAAAAGTAAGTACACCCCTCAGTGACATTTGTGTAAATCTTTTCTTCTATCTTTTCATGTGACAACAGTGAAGAAATGACACTTGTCTACAATGTAAAGTAGTGAGTGTACAGCTTGTATAACAGTGTAAATTTGCTGTCCCCTCAAAATAACTCAACACACAGCCATTAATGTCTAAACCGTTGGCAACAAAAGTCAGTACACCCCTAAGTGAAAATCTCCAAATTGGGCCCTATTAGCCATTTTCCCTCCCCGGTGTCATGTGACTCGTTAGTGTTAAAAGGTCTCAGGTGTGAATGGGGAGCAGGTGTGTTAAATTTGGTGTTATCGCTCTCACTCTCTCATACTGGTCACTGGAAGTACAACATGGCACCTCATGGCAAAGAACTCTCTGAGGATCTGAAAAAAAGAATTGTTGCTCTACATAAAGATGGCCTAGGCTATACAGAGAGGTAACACTCAGGGGACAATCCCCCCTCCCTTTGCATTCAGGGCGGGGTAAACTTTCAGTAACAATAGACACACAGGTCAGGTGTATTCAATCTTCTCATCAGTAGACCTTTGGGAGGGGCTGCTGGAGAAATCCCCACCCCCCTCTCACAGCTAATCCACATAGACATACATCCCATAATAGGTTGCTCCTAAGGCAGACACAAACAATAGAACAATGGGATACAGGCACTTAACAAACACATAACAACCCCCACCCCACTTCAAACTATCTAGCAATGGTCTGTCAAATACTCCTACAAGATTCTAGTCTTAAAGATGAAATCATCCATCTTCATACATTTCTTGAAGGATATTGCTCACAAACATTAATGGCCCAAGTGAAAAGAGCTCCCTGTTTCCTTCAACACAAACCACACATACAGAACCCAGGACAACAGTGTCAAAAGGAAATGCTGAGTCCGGTGTGGTTGTATGGTGAGTTGGGTTAAGCAGACCCAACTGGGGTTCTCGGTCACCCTGTGCCACTAATAGACACAGGGAGACTTACACATAAGATGGGCCGGGGGAGCTGGACAAGGAGCTTCCAATGCTCTCCAAGGTAAGCTGAGTTCCACAAACCCCCCACCCAAAGTGACACCCGTCAGAGTGGCCACACAAAATATTGACACTTTGGACCCAATTTGGAGATTTTCACTTAGGGGTGTACTGACTTTTGTTGCCAGTGGTTTAGACATTAATGGCTGTGTGTTGAGTTATTTTGAGGGGACAGCAAATTTACACTGTTATACAAGCTGTACACTCACTACTTTACATTGTAGCAAAGTGTCATTTCTTCAGTGTTGTCACATGAAAAGATGGAAGAAAAGATTTACACAAATGTCACGGAGGGGTGTACTTACTTTTGTGGGATACTGTACACTATGTTCATATGTAAATGTAATCCTTGGCTGAAAAAAAAAGGAACAGAAGAAGAATTTTATAGAAATAGACACATCTAGAGATTTTCAGGTCTATATGAGTGGAAACACAGGCGCTGTGATGACCCCCCCCCCCCCCCCCCCCGTATACAAAGACCTGGAAATGATCTGTGACCCCCCCCAATACCTCCTTCAAATACAAAAATATTCCAACAGATCTCCATCCCCCCATAGAAGAGGAGATCCGACATTCACATAACTCGTCTGTCTCCCCATCCATCACAACATCATTAGAAGATCCCGGATGTCCGACATTTATTCATCAATATTAATAAAAAAATATTTTAAATAAATCCTCCGGTGTTTATTGGGCTATTTGTGACAGAGAGGTGCCAAAATATTGAAATTTGGGAAATGAGGAAATAATACGTTCCGAAGGGTCAGAAAACACTCAGAACCATCAATAGAAACAATTCCAATTGTGACATCAGAATTGTATCAAACACTGTTCAACAGTTTAACCACTTAAGGACCACGCCTATTATTCAAACTCGCTGTTTACAAGTTAAAATCATTTTTGTTTTGCTAGAAAATTACTTAGAACCCCCAAACATTATATATATAAGACTGCTGCGCAAATACGGAGTAACATAAAGTATTGCAACGACCGCCATTTTATTCTCTAGGGTGTCTAAAAAATTTTTATATATATACATTTTTTTTAGACACCCTAGAGAATAAAATGGCGGTCGTTGCAATACATTATGTTACACCGTATTTGCGCAGCGGTCTCACAAGCGCACTTTTTTGGGAAAAAATACACTTTTTTTAAATAAAAAAATAAGACAACAGTAAAGTTAGCCAATTTTTTTCACTGTATATTGTGAAAGATAATGTCATGCCAAGTAAATTGACACCCAACATGTCACGTTTCAAAATTGCGCCCGCTCGTGGAATGGCGACAAACTTTGACCTTTAAAAATCTCTTTGGGCAATGTTTAAAAATTTCTACAGGTTACAGATCTAGGGCTAGAATTATTGCTCTCGGTCTCACGATCGTGGCGATACCTCACATGTTTCCATATGCGGGCGCGGCTTACATATGCATTTGTTCGCTTCTGCGCACGAGCTAGGCAGGACGGGCAGCTTTAAATTTAGTTTTTTTTTATTATTTATTTAACTTTTTATTTTTTACACTGTCCTTTAAAAAAAAAAATTTGGGTCACTTTTATTCCTGTTACAAGGAATGTAAACATCCCACTTATGCCCCATACACACGGTCGGATTTTCCAACGGAAAATGTGTGATAGGACCTTGTTGTCGGAAATTCCGACCGTGTGTGGGCTCCATCACACATTTTCCATCGGATTTTCTGACACACAAAGTTTGAGAGCAGGCTATAAAATTTTCCGACAACAAAATCCGTTGTTGAAAATTCCGATCGTGTGTACACAAATCCGACGGACAAAGTGCCACGCATGCTCAGAATAAATAAAGAGATGAAATCTATTGGCCACTGCCCCGTTTATAGTCCCGACGTACGTGTTTTACGTCACCGCGTTCAGAGCGATCGGATTTTCCGACAACTTTGTGTGACCGTGTGTATGCAAGACAAGTTTGAGCCAACATCCGTCGGAAAAAATTCATGGATTTTGTTGTCGGAATGTCCGATCAATGTCCGACCGTGTGTACGGGGCATAATAGAAAAAAGAATAGCAAAATTGGTAGCCTGATCCCCAACTAGGCTGCCACAAATACATGGGGGCAATTGGACTATCACAGTACAGTAGAAGCAATACAATAAATAATATGACAGAAATATAAAAATTACAAAAGATTTTATGGATGCCAAAAAACAATTCATTTACAGATAAAAACATGGTAGCGGTACAAATATATCGTCAGTGAAAAAAGTTAACCCCAGAAGGGGAGAGTCACAATAGGACGATAGATGACAGATGTCATTTTCCTCGACTAGTTTCACCGACAATGGCCGCTTCATCAGGAGGGTATCTATGATCGGATCAAAAAGACAATATAATAGTCGAAGGACATAAAAGTAAAGACTTGTGATGCAGCATCATGATTGAAAGGAGTATTGATGGGGATAAGAAGGGGGGAGGAGCAAAGCGTCTTATCCGTTTCCCAGCAGCCACCAAGCACAGAGCGCCGCCACCAAAAGATGGTCTCCCACGGCGACTCGGGGGAGCCACAAATTAAGACGACCGGAATCTGAGTAAAATGAGGTAAAAGGCATGGGCATGCTATGGGCTTGCCAAGTCAAAATTGTGGGCCAGTAAAGAGGTGAATGAGATGTGTGACATGAAGGTGAAAGTGATGAAATAATGGTGGAATGTGCAGGGTGTACATTTAAACAACGTGAAAGAAAAGCAAACAAAAAATGGTGGCCGCGCTCTGCGCTTGGTGGCTGCTGGGACATGGATAAGACGCTTTGCTCCTTCCCCCTTCTTATCCCCATCAATACTTCTTTCAATCATGATGCTGCATCACAAGTCTTTACTTTTATGTGACTATTATATTGTCTTTTTGATCCTATCATAGGTACCCTCCTGATGAAGTGGCCATTGTCGGCGAAACTAGTCGAGGAAAATGACATCTGTCATCTATCGTCCTATTGTGACTCTCCCCTTCTGGGGTTAACTTTTTTCACTGACGATATATTTGTATCGCTACCATGTTTTTATCTGTAAATGATGAATTGTTTTTTGGCATCCATAAAATCTTTTGTAATTTTTATATTTCTGTCATAATATTTATTGTATTGCTTCTACTGTACTGTGATAGTCCAATTGCCCCCATGTATTTGTGGCAGCCTAGTTGGGGATCAGGCTACCAATTTTGCTATTCAATTATTCCTGGATGATGGTACAAGTCCCTACCAATCCCTATTTTCATAGCCCATCATAGAGGCCATATTCATTTTCCGTAATAGAAAAAAGCATGACAGGTCCTCTTACATATGAGATCTGGGGGGTCAAAAAGATCTCACATCTCATATTTACACTAAAATGCAAAAAAAAAAAATTATATATATATATGTCCTTAAAAAATTTAAAAAAATAAAAATTCCCCTTTAAGAGCATTGGGCGGAAGTGACGTTTGACATGGCGTCCGTCATCCAATGTTATGGAGCCGAGCGGGGGGGGGGGGGGGTCCATCTTCTCCTCACTCAGCTCCATGTCTCAGAGGGGAGAGGACCTGATCAGCTCCGGTAAGTGGCGGAGACAACTGGAGCATAACGGGGGGCCCTCCCCCGATAAAGGTGATCTTGCGGCGAATCCGTCTCAGAGACCACTTTTATCAGATAGAGGACCGCCCACCGTTTTTGAATATTCTCGCTATCTGCTGCCATAACGACGGTATTCTACGTCGATCCGGATGTGATTAAAGGGGAAGTCCATCCTGAGCCCATTTGGCCGGACTTCTCCTCCGGATCACAGAAGTGGAATGTGTTTTGCACTCCTGTGACCCGTTTTCAGCAGAGATTGGTCTGAAGTCACACAAGTCAGTCCCGGCACCGTGTCATCCCGACAATAAAGTCTGGATCCGCCAGCTGCCTGGACTGACCCCCGTCTCCGCCTCTCAGCGAGCCACTCCCCTCCACAGCTCAGCCCACCAATGAGCAGAGAGGAATGACTGACAGTCTGCGGCTCTCTGCTCAGGGATCTGTGGAGGACCGAGCGATCGAGATGTTTGATCGCTCGGTTCTCCATGTTCGAGGCGCCGGGGGACAGATTCAGCATCCACCTAGGAAAGTATGATGGAGGAAAACCCCCCCAAACCCCCACACTAAGCTGCTTGTCCCCCGCAGTACCTCTTCCCTGTCACAAGATGTCGCCAGTCTTCTCCCACCATGGAAGAAATAAATGTGTTTGACCCTCTGTGTGATTTTCATGATCAGGTTTTCTGACGTTGGTCGCGGTTCACAGCGAATGCGTCTTTGAAATCAGACGACTTCAACGCAATTTCAAAGCCGCTGGTCAGTGCGATTTTATGAACAGATGTCACTGGAAGTCGCACATGAAATCACCGAAAAATAGAGCAGGAACCTTCTATCAAACCAGTGCGAGTCGGAGTCGCCCCGATGTGAACGGTTCTATAGGCACAAATAGGGTGCGAATTGTCATGCGATTTTCAACCCTCAAATTACAAGTCGCACTGTTGTGAATGGAGGCGAAATCCCTTCCCATCCCCCCCCAGCCTCCATATAGCCCCCCCATTCCCAATGGTGCAACTTCTTCCAAATTACACGACAATTCGCACCCCATTACCGTTCAGAGAAAGCTTCCCGCACGACTTTTCACTGATTGGATTGCGACTTACATTGACTTCTATTAAATGAAGTTGCAATGAAATCGGCAGAGCCAATCGCACTGAAGTAGCAAAATTTCAGAGCCACACCGGTGTGAACCGGAACTAAACTGCATCCTAATGTCAGACCGCCTCCCCCTGAGATCACAGTGATTGGCTGTCAAAGTGGCCCCTCCTGCTGGCTCCCCATTACAGAGGCTGGGAACTGTCGGTGTGATTACAGAGGCTGGGAACTGTCGGTGTGATTACAGAGGCTGGGAACTGTCGGTGAGATTACAGAGGCTGGGAACTGTCAGTGAGATTTCAGAGGCTGGGAACTGTCAGTGAGATTACAGAGGCTGGGAACTGTCGGTGAGATTACAGAGGCTGGGAACTGTCAGTGAGATTACAGAGGCTGGGAACTGTCGGTGAGATTACAGAGGCTGTGAACTGTCGGTGAGATTACAGAGGCTGGGAACTGTCAGTGAGATTACAGAGGCTGGGAACTGTCGGTGTGATTACAGAGGCTGGGAACTGTCGGTGAGATTACAGAGGCTGGGAACTGTCGGTGAGATTACAGAGGCTGGGAACTGTCAGTGAGATTACAGAGGCTGGGAACTGTCGGTGAGATTACAGAGGCTGTGAACTGTCGGTGAGATTACAGAGGCTGGGAACTGTCAGTGAGATTACAGAGGCTGGGAACTGTCAGTGAGATTACAGAGGCTGGGAACTGTCGGTGTGATTACAGAGGCTGGGAACTGTCGGTGTGATTACAGAGGCTGGGAACTGTCGGTGAGATTACAGAGGCTGGGAACTGTCGGTGAGATTACAGAGGCTGGGAACTGTCAGTGAGATTTCAGAGGCTGGGAACTGTCGGTGAGATTACAGAGGCTGGGAACTGTCAGTGAGATTTCAGAGGCTGGGAACTGTCGGTGAGATTACAGAGGCTGGGAACTGTCAGTGAGATTACAGAGGCTGGGAACTGTCAGTGAGATTTCAGAGGCTGGGAACTGTCGGTGAGATTACAGAGGCTGGGAACTGTCAGTGAGATTACAGAGGCTGGGAACTGTCGGTGAGATTACAGAGGCTGTGAACTGTCGGTGAGATTACAGAGCCTGGGAACTGTCGGTGAGATTACAGAGGCTGGGAACTGTCGGTGAGATTACAGAGGCTGGGAACTGTCGTTGAGATTACAGAGGCTGGGAACTGTCGGTGAGATTACAGAGGCTGGGAACTGTCGGTGAGATTACAGAGGCTGGGAACTGTCGGTGAGATTACAGAGGCTGGGAACTGTCGGTGAGATTACAGAGGCTGGGAACTGTCGGTGAGATTACAGAGGCTGGGAACTGTCGGTGAGATTACATAGGCTGTGAACTGTCGGTGACAGCTCGGTCAGTGTGCTGGGAGCGTGCACTGAGTTTGCTGACAGAGACAATAGATGTCACGGCCCACCCTCCCCCCTCTGCATACATGCAAGCAAGAAGTTAATTAACCACCTATCCGCATCATATACCCCTCCCCCACAGGCGCATGTAACCCCCCTCCCAGTGCAGTATATTTGTGCCTGAGGAGCCAATCACCAAGTTCCAGTGCTGTCACATGGGGGAGGGCCCTCCAACCAGATAGACTTGAAGCTTACACTAGGAGGAGTCAGGGGAGGATGAGAAGAGCGCCCCCTGGTGGGAGTATAGTCCTATGTACCCCCCTAGAAATCACAGCATTTTCTTTAGTCAGAAAACAGTCTAGGGGTTCTTTTTAGGGGTTTTTATTGGGAACGATGAGCTGGGAGGGGGGCATATGGGATACCCCAAAACCTGCAGAACTGGATAACCTGAAGTCTCCTCAATTCTTGGCTGCACATACTGAATGTCCCCCGGGATTTCTATGCTGGTGCTGACCTGAACTCCTCCCACAGATAAAGCCACACAGTCTCTGTACTTCAGTACTGGGTGGGGCGGGGGGGTCACTGGCTGCCTCCTGCCAATATCCCCCAGGCCCCCCCTAGTGAGGGAGATAGAGACTCCCACCACCATAGGACAGATGGACTCCTTCCCACTGTGCTTCCTCCTGACCCAACCTGATCCCTGAACACGGATCTGTAAATAGGCCCCCCAACTAAGCCTAGCTGGGACCTCTGTGTCTTCCTCATGCCTTCCTCTAGGATCCTTCACCAGGGGGGGCTGAGCCCCATTCACAGCGGTCTCCTCCTGCAAGATTGGACCCAGGAAAACTGCACCCTGATGCTCAGGCCTCCGACTATTTATGGGCTTTCCAACCACCTTCTGGGCAAACCTCCCCAGGGATTGCCTGGAGTTCCATAATTATTCAGGCTGTCTGATCTGCTCTCCCTCCCACTATACTTCTAGAATCCTCTAGAAGACAGGGGGAAGTAACAGAACAGCAGCCTGTGAAACACTGAGCAGGCCTAAATAATCAACCCCCGCTCCTCTGATTACAGGGGACCCAGACTAACCTAGCAGCCTGCTCTATACTAGGAGGGTGCTGCACAAGGTTTGGAGGGGTGGCACTGGAGGTGGATGGACACTTCTACCAGCACATGAACGGGTCCTGGACCAATGACAGTACAAGGAAGATGATGTCAGCAACAAGATCAGTCAGAATCTTACATAGTTACATAGAAGGTGAGGCTGAAAAATGACACAAGTCCAACCTATGTGTGTGATTATGTGTCAGTATTACATTATATATCCCTGTATGTTGTGGTCATTCAGGTGATTATCTAATAGTTTCTTGAAGCTATCAATGCTCCCCGCTGAGACCACCGCCTGTGGAAGGGAATTCCACATCCTTGCCGCTCTTACAGTAAAGAACCCTCTACGTAGTTTAAGGTTAAACCTCTTTTCTTCTAATAGTAATGAGTGGCCACGAGTCTTATTAAACTCTCTTCTGCGAAAAAGTTTTATTTCTATTGTGGGGTCACCAGTCTGGTATTTATATATTGTGGGGTCACCAGTCCGGTATTTGTATATTGTGGGGTCACCAGTCCGGTATTTATACATTGTGGGGTCACCAGTACAGTATTTGTATATTGTGGGGTTACCAGTCCGGTATTTGTATATTGTGGGGTCACCAGTCCGGTATTTGTATATTGTGGGGTCACCAGTCCGGTATTTATATATTGTGGGGTCACCAGTCCGGTATTTATATATTGTGGGGTCACCAGTCCGGTATTTGTATATTGTGGGGTCACCAGTCCGGTATTTGTATATTGTGGGGTCACCAGTGCGGTATTTATATATTGTGGGGTCACCAGTGCGGTATTTATATATTGTGGGGTCACCAGTGCGGTATTTATATATTGTGGGGTCACCAGTGTGGTATTTATATATTGTGGGGTCACCAGTCCGGTATTTATATATTGTGGGGTCACCAGTCCGGTATTTATATATTGTGGGGTCACCAGTCCGGTATTTGTATATTGTGGCGTCACCAGTCCGGTATTTGTATATTGTGGGGTCACCAGTCCGGTATTTATATATTGTAGGGTCACCAGTCCGGTATTTATATATTGTGGGGTCACCAGTCCGGTATTTATATATTGTGGGGTCACCAGTCCGGTATTTATATATTGTGGGGTCACCAGTCCGGTATTTATATATTGTGGGGTCACCAGTCCGGTATTTGTATATTGTGGGGTCACCAGTCCGGTATTTATATATTGTGGGGTCACCAGTCCGGTATTTATATATTGTGGGGTCACCAGTCCGGTATTTATATATTGTGGGGTCACCAGTCCGGTATTTATATATTGAGGGGTCACCAGTCCGGTATTTATATATTGTGGGGTCACCAGTCCGGTATTTGTATATTGTGGGGTCACCAGTCCGGTATTTATATATTGTGGGGTCACCAGTCCGGTATTTGTATATTGTGGGGTCACCAGTCCGGTATTTATATATTGTGGGGTCACCAGTCCGGTATTTATATATTGTGGGGTCACCAGTCCGGTATTTGTATATTGTGGGGTCACCAGTCCGGTATTTATATATTGTGGGGTCACCAGTCCGGTATTTATATATTGTGGGGTCACCAGTCCGGTATTTATATATTGTGGGGTCACCAGTCCGGTATTTGTATATTGTGGGGTCACCAGTCCGGTATTTATATATTGTGGGGTCACCAGTCCGGTATTTGTATATTGTGGGGTAACCAGTCCGGTATTTGTATATTGTGGGGTCACCAGTCCGGTATTTATATATTGTGGGGTCACCAGTCCGGTATTTATATATTGTGGGGTCACCAGTCCGGTATTTGTATATTGTGGGGTCACCAGTCCGGTATTTATATATTGTGGGGTCACCAGTCCGGTATTTATATATTGTGGGGTCACCAGTCCGGTATTTGTATATTGTGGGGTCACCAGTCCGGTATTTGTATATTGTGGGGTCACCAGTCCGGTATTTGTATATTGTGGGGTCACCAGTCCGGTATGTGTATATTGTGGGGTCACCAGTCCGGTATTTGTATATTGTGGGGTCACCAGTCCAGTATTTATATATTGTGGGGTCACCAGTCCGGTATTTGTATATTGTGGGGTCACCAGTCCGGTATTTGTATATTGTGGGGTCACCAGTCCGGTATTTGTATATTGTGGGGTCACCAGTCCAGTATGTGTATATTGTGGGGTCACCAGTCCGGTATTTATATATTGTGGGGTCACCAGTCCGGTATTTGTATATTGTGGGGTCACCAGTCCGGTATTTGTATATTGTGGGGTCACCAGTCCGGTATTTATATATTGTGGGGTCACCAGTCCGGTATTTATATATTGTGGGGTCACCAGTCCGGTATTTGTATATTGTGGGGTCACCAGTCCGGTATTTGTATATTGTGGGGTCACCAGTCCGGTATTTATATATTGTGGGGTCACCAGTCCGGTATTTATATATTGTGGGGTCACCAGTCCGGTATTTGTATATTGTGGGGTCACCAGTCCGGTATTTGTATATTGTGGGGTCACCAGTCCGGTATTTGTATATTGTGGGGTCACCAGTCCGGTATTTGTATATTGTGGGGTCACCAGTCCGGTATTTGTATATTGTGGGGTCACCAGTCCGGTATTTATATATTGCGGGGTCACCAGTCCGGTATTTGTATATTGTGGGGTCACCAGTCCGGTATTTATATATTGTGGGGTCACCAGTCCGGTATTTGTATATTGTGGGGTCACCAGTCCGGTATTTATATATTGTGGGGTCACCAGTCCGGTATTTATATATTGTGGGGTCACCAGTCCGGTATTTATATAATGAAATCCTATCCCCTCTCAAGCGTCTCTTCTCCAGAGAGAATAAGTTCAGAGCTCACAACCTTTCCTCATAACTAAGATCCTCCAGACCCTTTATTAGCTTTGTTGCCCTTCTTTGTAGTCGCTCCATTTCCAGTACATCCTTCCTGAGGACTGGTGCCCAGAACTGGACAGCATACTCCAGGTGCGGCCGGACCAGAGTCTTGTAGAGCGGGAGAATTATCGTTTTATCTCTGGAGTTGATTCCCTTTTAATGCCAATATTCTGTTTGCTTTATTAGCAGCAGCTTGGCATTGCATGTCATTGCTGAGCCTATCATCCACTAGGACCCCCAGGTCCTTTTCCATCCTAGACCCCCCCAGAGGTTCTCCCCCCAGTCTATAGATTGCATTCAGATTTTTGCCACCCAAATGACACATAAGTGGCTTTTGGCAGACTGGTCACAACCAGAACCGCTGAGGAGGAGAATCATGGAATCTGCATATTACCTTAACCACCTGACATCCGGCCGTAGCCGAATGACGGCTTCAGCGCGGATGTCAATTCCCGGGAGGCCGTCATATGACGGCCTCCCCTTTCCTCGCTCCCCGTGCGCGCTCACGAGCGCGCAACGGGGAAATTCTGTGTTGGCCGTGTCCCTTGGACACAGCCAACCACAGATCGCTGTAAACGGCCAATCACAGCGGCCGTTTACAGCGCGATCGCTGCCTCCAATGAGAGATGATCTAAAATGTAAACAATTGAGATCATCTCTCATTGCCGGTTCTCTCTCCTCACACAGAGACAGCGTGTGAGGAGAGAGAGAAACTGTCAGCGATCTGTGAGTCTGTAATAACATTTACTGTGCCTACAGTGCCCACAGTGCCCATCAACACAGTGCCCATCAACACAGTGCCCCATCAATACAGTGCCCCATCAATACAGTGCCCCATCAGTACAGTGCAGCATCAGTACAGTGCCAATCAGTGCCCACCTGTGCCAATCGGTGCCCACCTGTGCCAATCGGTGCCCACCTGTGCCAATCGGTGCCCACCTGTGCCAATCGGTGTCCACCTGTCTGCCCAGCGGTGATTAGTGTCCAGCTGCACATCTGCACAATCAGTGACCACCTGTGTCACCTCATCAGTGCCCACCTGTGCCACCTCATCAGTGCCCACCTGTGCCACCTCATCAGTGCCCACCTGTGCCACCTCAGTGCCCACCTGTGCCGCCTCAGTGCCCACCTGTGCCGCCTCAGTGCACACCTGTGCTGCCTCAGTGCACATCTGTGCTGCCTCAGTGCACATCTGTGCCGCCTCATCAGTGCCCATCTGTGCCGCTCCATCTGTGCCGCCCCATCTGTGCCGCCCCATCTGTGCCGTCCCATCAGTGCCCAGCTGTGCCACCTCATAAGTGCACATCTGTGCAATCTCAGTGCACATCTGTTCCACCTCGTCAGTGCCCACCTGTGCCGCCTCGTCAGTGCCCACCTGTGCCGCCTCATCAGTGCCCACCTGTGCCGCCTCATCAGTGCCCACCTGTGCCACGTCATCAGTGCCCACCTGTGCCACCTCATCAGTGCACATCTGCACATCTGTTCCACCTCATAAGTGCACATCTGTGCAATCTCAGTGCACATCTGTTCCACCTCGTCAGTGCCCACCTGTGCCGCCTCATCAGTGCCCACCTGTGCCGCCTCATCAGTGCCCACCTGTGCCGCCTCATCAGTGCCCACCTGTGCCGCCTCATCAGTGCCCACCTGTGCCACCTCATCAGTGCCCACCTGTGCCACCTCATCAGTGCACATCTGCACATCTGTTCCACCTCATAAGTGCACATCTGTGCAATCTCAGTGCACATCTGTTCCACTTCGTCAGTGCCCACCTGTGCCGCCTCATCAGTGCCCACCTGTGCCGCCTCATCAGTGCCCACCTGTGCCGCCTCATCAGTGCCCACCTGTGCCACCTCATCAGTGCCCACCTGTGCCACCTCATCAGTGCACATCTGTGCCACCTCATCAGTGCACATCTGCACATCTGTCCACCTCATTAGTGCACATCTGTTCCACCTCATCAGTGCACATCTGTTCCACCTCATCAGTGCCCCTCTGTGCCACCTCAGTGCCCATCTGTGCTCATCAGTGCCGCCTCATCAGTGCAGGCTTAGCAACCATGGCCAAAAGAAGCTTTTCCGCCGAGGAGGCGTACCAAATACTGTCCCAGGCCGACGAGAGCAACGGGGAGCTCTCTTTTTCAGATTCCCTTTCTGATTCCGAGTCGGACATAAACTATGAGCCAGTCCTCAGTAGTGAAACACTGAGTGACTCAGAGGAGGAAGAGATTCGGCCCGCCAAACGAAGGCGTTCTGGTGGGGAGGCAGTGGCATCTACCAGCACGGCAGTCCCGTCCACCAGCACGGCAGTCCCGTCCAGCAGCACGGCAGTCCCGTCCACCAGCACGGCAGTCCCGTCCATCAGCATGGCAGTCCCGTCCACCAGCACGGCAGTCCCGTCCACCAGCACCGCAGTGCCTCGGCAAGGAAGGCCAAGGACCCAAGCCAGCCTTCCCTATGCCCTGCAGAACCCCTTGTGGCTTCCTCCTAATTCAGGAGAAGCCAACATTCCCCCTTTCACTGCCCAGCCAGGAGTCCAGGTGAACACGGAGAATTTTTCCCCAATAGATTTTTTTAATTTATTTTTTACCGAGGACATGCTGTCAAGTATTGTGGCCCAGTGCAACCTTTATGCACATCAATTCATTGCAAATAATCCAACATCCTACTATGCCCGTCCCTACGAATGGAGAGACCTAACGGTGGAGGAGTTTAAGGTTTTTTTAGGGCTCACATTTAACATGGGACTCACGAAAAAAAACACTTTGCTGTCCTATTGGTCAACCCACCCCCTCCAACACCTGCCAATATACTCCAAGGTGATGCCCAGAAACAGATACCTCATGATATTGAGGTTTCTTCATTTCAACGACAATACCCAGTGCCCTCCCCGAAATGACCCAAACTATGATAGACTTTTCAAAATTCGGCCACTTTTAAATTATTTTTCTGCACTATTCCCCTTGCTGTTTACCCCAGACAAAAACATATGTGTGGATGAGTCCCTTCTTAAGTTTAGTGGCAGGCTTAAGATGAAGCAATATATTCCCAGTAAAAGGGCACGCTATGGGGTGAAGGTATACAAATTATGTGACCGAGTCACAGGTTACTTGTATGCCTTCAAAGTGTACGAAGGGAAGGACTCCCAGCTGCAACCCCCTAATTGCCCAGACTACTTGGGATCAAGCGGGAAAATTGTTTGGGATCTCACATACCCCCTACTGGAGAAAGGCTACCACCTGTACGTAGATAACTTCTACACATCTCTGCCCCTTTTCCACAACCTGCATCGGATGAAGACGCCTGCATGTGGTACCATCAAAAAGAACCGGAAGGGCTTTCCTCAAAGTCTGGTCAATAAAAAATTGAGAAAAGGAGAAACGGCGAGTCTACGAAACAACGAGATTTTGGCAGTGAAGTGGAGAGACAAAAGAGATGTATACATGTTGTCTTCAATCCACGATGATACCTTCATGGAAGTCCCCAGAAGAAATGGCCCCATACAGAAACCTAAATGTGTCTTTGACTATAATTTGTTTATGGGGGGAGTCGACTTGAATGACCAGATGCTGGAACCGTACCTTGCCACAAGACGGACATACCATTGGTATAAGAAAGTCGCAATTTATTTTTTTAATTTGGCCATCTACAATTCTTATGTCATTTATCGAAACTCCACCCAAAACCCCAAACGCTTCCTTGGCTACCAGGAAGACGTTTTCACTGCCCTTACATTCCCGAACGGCCCCCCAGAAAATATCCGATCTGATGTTCTAAGTCGACTCTCCGAACGCCACTTCCCAGATAAGATCCCTCCCAAACCAACAGGCCAACGACGGCAAAAAAAATGTAAGGTGTGTACCAGAGCTGGATTCAGAAGAGACACATCTTATTATTGTGCAGAATGTCCTTCTGAACCAGGCCTCTGCGTAGGTGAATGTTTTCGTCGTTACCATACTTTAGTAAATTATTAGTAAAGTATGGTAAACGTAAGCCTCCGTTCCTGCAATTTACCCTCACACCCCTTATGCCACTGCCTCCTCTGTAACTGACCCTGGCTTGTTATTTGACCACGCTTTTGCCTAACGATTCTGCACATACCTCTGCCTGATCTGGAACTGACCCTGGACTGTTATTCGACCATGCTTCTGCCCAACGATTCTGCACATACCTCTGCCTGATCTGGAACTGACCCTGGACTGTTATTCGACCATGCTTCTGCCCAACGATTCTGTACATACCTCTGCCTGATCTGGAACTGACCTTGGACTGTTTGACCATGATATTTGCCTGCCTCTTGGACTGATCTTGTACCCTGCAACTGGACTAGTGGGATTCAACACAGGGGTCTCACATATGTGAGGGGCTCCAGAATTGTTTTTCTGGATGAAGAAAACAATTTATTTTGTTTTCTCAATCCTAGATTAGGGTCTGGAGACTCGGAGGCTTCAAAGAGATTTGGGTGGGAGAAGCCTCTACCCCTGTCCCCATTCTGTCCTGAACGAGGCCCTACTTCTGCCTGTAGGACTTACTGCCGTCACGCCTCTGCCTGTTGCACTGACCACACCACATGGACCTGCCTACTACCAGGACCAATATTTTTGGCACTGCGGACAATATCTCTGCCTGCACTGACCCTGGACTTTATATGGACAGTAACCCTGCCTGCTGCCTGGACAATTGTGTTCGCCGCTGCTGACCAAGTCCCTGCCTGCTGCCTGGACCAGTGCTTTCCTCCTGCATACAACTGCGCTACTACAACCACAGGTAATCTTTTTTGTTTACGCTTTGCTCAGCATAATGTATTTTGGGGTGTAATTCTTGGTATGTGCATGCTATGTGTCCCTGGAACACCTGACGGTGTTCCTTGCATGTTTGGCCTCTGTATGTGGCCAGGCAGTGAAAAAGTCCCACACATGTGGTATCGTAATACTCAGGAGGAGTAGCAGAATGTATTTTGGGGTGTCATTTTTGCTATCTAAATGCTATGTGTTGGAAATATCTTATAAACGGACAACTTTGTGTAAAAAAAAATGTGTTTTCATTTTTTTCCACATTTTCCAAAAACTTCTGGAAAAAAATAAACCATTCAAAAGACTCATTATGCCGCATAGATTATACGTTGGGGTGTTAGCTTTCCAAAATGGGGTCATTTTGTGGGTGTTTCCATTGTCCTGGTGCTCCAGGGCCTTCAAAAGTGTAATAGGTGGTTGAGAAATGTGATGTGTAATTTATGCTCCTAGAACACCTGATGGTGCTTCATGCATGTTGGGCCTCTGTATGTGGCCAGGCAGTGAAAAAGTCCCACACATGTGGTATCGTAATACTCAGGAGGAGTAGCAGAATGTATTTTGGGGTGTCATTTTTGCTATCTAAATGCCATGTGTTGGAAATATCTTATAAACGGACAACTTTGTGTAAAAAAAAATGCGGTTTCATTTTTTTCCACATTTTCCAAAAACTTCTGGAAAAAAATAAACCATTCAAAAGACTCATTATGCCACATAGATTATACGTTGGGGTGTTAGCTTTCCAAAATGGGGTCATTTTGTGGGTGTTTCCATTGTCCTGGTGCTCCAGGGCCTTCAAAAGTGTAATAGGTGGTTGAGAAATGTGATGTGTAATTTATGCTCCTAGAACACCTGATGGTGCTCCATGCATGTTGGGCCTCTGTATGTAGCCAGGCAGTGAAAAAGTCCCTCACATTTGGTATCGTAATACTCAGGAGGAGTAGCAGAATGTATTTTGGGGTGTCATTTGTGGTATACACATGCCATGTGAGAGAAATAAGCTATTACAATGACAATTTTGTGGGGGAAAAAAAAAAAAAAAAAAATCTCAATTTTGCAAAGAATTGTGGGAAAAAAATACAACTTCAAATAACTCACCATGCCTCTAACTAAATACATTGAAATGTCTACTTTCCAAAAAGGGGTTATTTGGGGGGCATTTGTACTTTCCTGGCTTGTTAGGGTCTCAGGAAATGAGATAGGCCTCAGTACATCAGATGTGATAATTTTTTTATGATTTGCACCATAGCTTGTAGACTCTAAAACTTTCACACAGACCAAATAATTTCCACAAATTTTTGGTTATTTTTACCAAAGATATATAGCAGTATAAATTTTGGCCAAAATTTATGAAGAAAAATTACGAATTTGCAAAATTTTATCACAGAAATTAGAAAAAATGTGTTTTTTTTCAAAATTTTCGGTCTTTTTTCATTTATAGCGCAAAAAATAAAAAACCCAGAGGTGATCAAATACCACCAAAATAAAGCTCTATTTGTATGAAGAAAAGGACAAAAAAATCATTTGGGTACAGTGTTGCATGACTGAGTAATTGTCATTCAAAGTGTGAGAGCACTGAAAGCTGAAAATTGGTCTGGATAGGAGGGGGGTTTAAGTGCCTAGTAAGCAAGTGGTTAATAGCTACTCTGTTACCCAATAGACAAAACCAGCATTAGAGACCTCATCAACAGTTTGGATCTGATCCTTCTTCAGCAGGATGGGACGATCCCTTATCAGTGGGGAAGGGGTGATCCTTCTTCAGCGTGATAGGGGCAATCCTTCTTTAGGGGAATAGGGGTGATCCTTCTTCAGTGAGGTAGGGGTGCTCCATCTTTAGGGGGTGATCCTTCTTTAGGGGAGGTAGGGGTGCTCCATCTTTAGGGGGTGATCCTTCTTTAGGGGAGGTAGGGGTGATCCATCTTTAAGGGGTAGAGGCGATTCGTCTTTGGGGAGGTAGCGGTGATCCTTCCTTAGCATGGTAGGGGTGATCCCTCTTTAGGGGAGTAGGGCCGATCCTTCTTCAGTGGGGTAGAGGTGATCCTTCCTTAGCAGGGAGGGGGAAAACCTTCTTTAGCGGGGTAGCGGTGATCCATCTTCAGGCGGTAGCGGTGATCCTTCTTCAGGCGGTAGGGGGAATCCATCTTTAGCGGGTTAGGGGTGATCCTTTCTTTTGCGGGGGTAGCGGTGACCCTTTATTAGAGGGGGAGGGGTGATCTCTTTTTTAAATAATTTGTTTCCTGCTCGGGGTTCCTCTTTAAGATGTAGAATAAAATAAAATCCAGAAAACCAGAATTTTTGAAAGATATCAGCAAATTGTTTCATTCTTCCTTCCCATGGCGGTTTTCTTTCATTGTTGGGGGAGGGGGGGGATCAATACGTCAGTTTCATCGCCTGCACGCAATCTATAGGCTTAGAGCAATAAACACGGAGCATATGTTCCGCTCCCACATTGTATGGATGTTGAAAGAAAGTCATTAACTTTTCGGCGTGACGTTGGAGGGTGTCGCAAGACTCGGCGAGCCTAGGGAAGATTTTTCCGTCTGTGGAGCCGCGCATTCCAAGCTCTGAGGCAATAAACAAAAAGCTGGCGTTTACACTGAATCAACACAAATATATTCGGCCCCCAAACCGCGCTCATAAATCACCGCTAGAAGCTGGTGGAGCGCGCCGGGTATGGGGACTGTCCAGGTGGCGCACATGTATAGGTTCTGTACCTGAGCCATGAGCACGCCGCGGCGCCCTTGTCACTTCCTTTCTCTACGTATAGAACAACACGCACTGCACCGGAAATAGGGCGAGATGTCCGTTATGTTCAATGCATTTTAGGGCTCATTCACACGAGCTCTGCTGAGCCGCATCACCCAACGCAGTCCCAACGCACACACAAGGCAATTTGTCACATTTCTTCCATTCACAGCAATGCGCTGAGTGTACTCTAGAGAAAAGGGCAAACCGAGGATGCCATGCGTTTTTACATGCGTTTTACTTTTTTTTCTTTTCTTTAACAAACTGAATAGCTGGAGTGAGCCGGGACATCAGAAAGAGGCAGACCAACAATATCACAAGGGGGCGGACCGACGATGTCACAAGGGGGCGGACCGACGACGACACAAGGGGGCAGACCGAGGGCATCACAAGGGGGCAGACCGACGAGGTCACAAGGGGGCAGACCGACGAGGTCACAAGGGGGCAGACCGACGAGGTCACAAGGGGGCAGACCGACGACGTCACAAGGGGGCAGACCGACGACGTCACAAGGGGGCAGACCGACGACGTCACAAGGGGGCAGACCGACGACGTCACAAGGGGGCAGACCGACGACGTCACAAGGGGGCAGACCGACGACGTCACAAGGGGGCAGACCGACGACGTCACAAGGGGGCAGACCGACGATGTCACAGGGGGGGCAGACCGACGACGTCACAAGGGGGCAGACCGACGACGTCACAAGGGGGCAGACCGACGACGTCACAAGGGGGCAGACCGACAACGTCACAAGGGGGCAGACCGACGATGACCCTTTGGGTCTGGTATGGATTTTGCGGGGAACCCCACACCAAACTTTTTTTTAGAAATGGCATGGGTCCCCCTCAAAATCCATACCAGACCCTTATCTGAGCATGCTGCTCGTCAGGTCAAGTAAGGAAGGGGATAAGCTAGCACCCCCTCCTTCCTCCTGAACAATACCAGGCCACATGCCCTCAACATGGGGGGGATGCTTTGGGGCAGGGGGGCTCTTGGTGGTTGGGGGAAGTCAAACATTGGCTCAGCTGCCTGTTGTTACCACCTACCTGGGTAAATTAGGTATTTCTGTACCAGACAACATTTACCAGGACTAATAGAGAGAATTAATCACCCCAGTGGGGACACAGACAACAAAAAAAACCTGACAGAGGTGCTAATCCTTCAATCTGCTATTAAAAAGAAAAAAGTTTTGGCTCCACGCGCACTTTAATATATTGCGAGCGGAATATTTCCTTTCTTTATCATAAACCTCCACTGGGTGGCAGCATCTCTACACAGAATGGAATGTGGACCCGGCGATCACAACCTGGTGCTGTCTATGAAGAATATCTGTAATGAGGTGAATGTGACTTTCACCAAACTTTCTCTGGTAGTGACTTATAATCTATGCACCTGGAAGATTCACCTGCAGTGAATGTAATGGAAAGGGTCAATGGGGCCCCTGTACCATTATAGGAGAGCAGCGTGGGGCCCCTGTACCATTATAGGAGAGCAGCGTGGGGCCCCTGTACCATTATAGGAGAGCAGCGTGGGGCCCCTGTACCATTATAGGAGAGCAGCGTGGGGCCCCTGTACCATTATAGGAGAGCAGCGTGGGGCCCCTGTACCATTATAGGAGAGCAGCGTGGGGCCCTTGTACCATTATAGGAGAGCAGCGTGGGGCCCCTGTACCATTACAGGAGAGCAGCGTGGGGCCCCTGTACCATTATAGGAGAGCAGCATAGAGCCCCTGTACCATTATAGGAGAGCAGCGTAAGGGCCCCTGTACCATTATAGGAGAGCAGCGTGGGGCCCCTGTACCATTATAGGAGAGCAGCGTGGGGCCCCTGTACCATTACAGGAGAGCAGCGTGGGGCCCCTGTACCATTATAGGAGAGCAGTGTGGGGCCCCTGTACCATTACAGGAGAGCAGAGTGGGGCCCCTGTACCATTATAGGAGAGCAGCATAGGGCCCCTGTACCATTATAGGAGAGCAGCATAGGGCCCCTGTACCATTATAGGAGAGCAGCGTGGGGCCCCTGTACCATTATAGGAGAGCAGCGTGGGGCCCCTGTACCATTACAGGAGAGCAGCGTGGGGCCCCTGTACCATTATAGGAGAGCAGCATAGAGCCCCTGTACCATTATAGGAGAGCAGCGTGGGGCCCCTGTACCATTATAGGAGAGCAGCGTGGGGCCCCTGTACCATTACAGGAGAGCAGCGTGGGGCCCCTGTACCATTATAGGAGAGCAGCGTGGGGCCCCTGTACCATTACAGGAGAGCAGAGTGGGGCCCCTGTACCATTACAGGAGAGCAGAGTGGGGCCCCTGTACCATTATAGGAGAGCAGCGTGGGGCCCCTGTACCATTATAGGAGAGCAGCGTGGGGCCCCTGTACCATTACAGGAGAGCAGCGTGGGGCCCCTGTACCATTACAGGAGAGCAGCGTGGGGCCCCTGTACCATTACAGGAGAGCAGCGTGGGGCCCCTGTACCATTACAGGAGAGCAGCGTGGGGCCCCTGTATCATTATAGGAGAGCAGTGTGGGGCCCCTGTACCATTACAGGAGAGCAGAGTGGGGCCCCTGTACCATTATAGGAGAGCAGCGTGGGGCCCCTGTACCATTATAGGAGAGCAGCGTGGGGCCCCTGTACCATTATAGGAGAGCAGCGTGGGGCCCCTGTACCATTATAGGAGAGCAGCATGGGGCCCCTGTACCATTATAGGAGAGCAGCGTGGGGCCCCTGTACCATTATAGGAGAGCAGCGTGGGGCCCCTGTACCATTACAGGAGAGCAGAGTGGGGCCCCTGTACCATTATAGGAGAGCAGCGTGGGGCCCCTGTACCATTATAGGAGAGCAGCGTGGGGCCCCTGTACCATTACAGGAGAGCAGCGTGGGGCCCCTGTACCATTACAGGAGAGCAGCGTGGGGCCCCTGTACCATTACAGGAGAGCAGCGTGGGGCCCCTGTACCATTACAGGAGAGCAGCGTGGGGCCCCTGTATCATTATAGGAGAGCAGTGTGGGGCCCCTGTACCATTACAGGAGAGCAGAGTGGGGCCCCTGTACCATTATAGGAGAGCAGCGTGGGGCCCCTGTACCATTATAGGAGAGCAGCGTGGGGCCCCTGTACCATTATAGGAGAGCAGCGTGGGGCCCCTGTACCATTATAGGAGAGCAGCATGGGGCCCCTGTACCATTATAGGAGAGCAGCGTGGGGCCCCTGTACCATTATAGGAGAGCAGCGTGGGGCCCCTGTACCATTATAGGAGAGCAGCGTGGGGCCCCTGTACCATTATAGGAGAGCAGTGTGGGGCCCCTGTACCATTATAGGAGATCTACAAAGTCTGGGGAATGCCCAGGAAAAGATTCCCATCCTACTTACCAGCAGCTCGCAGACAACCAAATAACCTATCTTCAGTCTGCGTTAGAATCAGGGGTTCAGTCCGCACACATTTGCAAACGCATGCGTGAGCCACAGAGCCTCGTCACGGCACCCCGATATCTGTGGTCCCCACAGTGGAGGCTCATACATTCTGATGGTACAGGACACACCAAACACCCAGCGATAGCACAATGGCTGCAAAGGTTCTGGACCAATCCAGAGTCACCACCTCATCCCTTTACCTGAACACATGAGAATTACTCGGGTTCTGGGGATGATTAGGGTGATAATTAAACCCACTTGGTGCCTCATCTGCATTCAATCGTCCTCAGAACCCGAGTAATTCTCATGTGTTCAGGTTTATAGAGATGAGGGGGTAACTCTACAACAAAAACTTGCCACCGCCCTCATCTATATCTGGCTATCGCAGTGAGCGGCATTGGAAGGCTAAAACAGGAAAAAACCAAAGCCTACTTACCACCAGCTCACAGACAACCAAATTGACCTGTCCAACAGTATGCATTATAGGGGAGCATGGTGGGGCCCCTGTACCGTTATAGGGGAGCATGGTGGGGCCCCTGTACCATTATAGGAGAGCAGCGTGGGGCCCCTGTACCATTATAGGGGAGCATGGTGGGGCCCCTGTACCATTATGGGGGAGCATGGGGGAGCCACTATACCATTATAGGAGAGCAGCGTGGGGCCCCTGTACCATTATAGGGGAGCATTGGGGGGCCCCTGTATCATAATAGAGGAGCATGGGGGAGCCCCTGTACCATTATAGGAGAGCAGTGTGGGGCCCCTGTACCATTATAGGGGAGCATGGGGGAGCCACTATACCATTATAGGAGAGCAGCGTGGGGCCCCTGTACCATTATAGGGGAGCAGCATAGGGCCCCTGTACAATTATAGGAGAGCAGCGTGGGGCCCCTGTACCATTATAGGAGAGCAGTGTGGGGCCCCTGAACCATTATAGGAGAGCATGGGGGGGGCTCAGTCACGAATCGTCCATGAATGGTTCTGAGTTCACCAATTTCCAGGAAGTTCCTCTAATTGGAGGTTGTTGGGGGGGAGGGGTGCAGGGCTCCCCCAAGGTGACTCAGTGGGCGGGTGAGTCAGAGGTCTTTATAGACGTGCAGGGGGGGGCTTATCACCAGACCAGATGTGAGCCTGCGGGACACTCCTCCCCTCCCCCCCATTCAGAACTTACCGGAAAACATGTTCTCCCCGTTTCCCATCATCCCCCCCCACACCTCCCAATCCCACTTTACTGTAAATCCACTCACACCTCTGGATGAACGTGGGGCGCTCCTCCTGCTGGGGAGGGGGGGGGGGGCAGGAGTGTTCCTCATTCAATTCAAATCCCTATCAGAGGAGTGCAGCTGACCGATCAATTATCAATACATTTCAGATGGAGTTTAATAGGTTTTTCTAGAAGAAAAAAAAATTGATAATGCTGAAACTTCGAAAGAATGTTTAAAAATTCTCTGAGCCTACAAAAATAAAAATAATGCTAATAATAATAATAATAATATGAACAATAATGATAATAATATAAATAATAATAATAATAATAATAATAATAATGATATGATAGAATAAGATAACAAATAATATTAATAATACATTAATAATGATGATAATAATAGTAATATAACTAATAATAATTATTATTATAATATAAAAAATAATATTAATAAAATTGTAATATTTATAGATATCAGAAATTTTGATTAAAATGTATTTACCCCTCCACCCTATATGGTCTTTAGATGTGTCTACACCCCTCCCCCCTTCATAGATTATTATCACTCGGTGATCCTGACAGTAACACATTTCCTGTCCTTGGGTGACAACACTCATTGTAGTGTATCTTTGGAGGAGGCATGGTTGTCACTGCTGTAGGACAGGACATGTGTTGGGACCACAGAGCCCCTCCTCCTCTCCTCATCTCCATAACATGGGGGGAGGTGTTCTGTAGTTCTTAGTTGGGTGATGAGAACT
This sequence comes from Lithobates septentrionalis, assembly GCA_037952835.1. Taxonomy (NCBI): domain Eukaryota; kingdom Metazoa; phylum Chordata; class Amphibia; order Anura; family Ranidae; genus Lithobates; species Lithobates septentrionalis. The sequence continues at coordinate 47,646 of JBBDGP010003301.1, read as the reverse complement.
CTCTTCTGGAAGGGGATCTTGGAAAGAAACGCACACATTAGAGCAGATCTGTGAAGATGGAGGGAATGGATACATTGGAGAAGATCTGTGAAGATGGAAGGAATGGATACACTGGGACAGATCTGTGAAGATGGAAGGAATGGATATATTGGAGCAGATCTGTGAAGATGGAGGGAATGGATACATTGGAGCAGATCTGTGAAGATGGAGGGAATGGATACATTGGAGGAGATCTGTGAAGATGGAGGGAATGGATACATTGGAGCAGATCTGTGAAGATGGAAAGAATGGATACATTGGAGCAGATCTGTGAAGATGGAGGGAATGGATATATTGGAGCAGATCTGTGAAGATGGAAGGAATGGATATATTGGAGCAGATCTGTGAAGATGGAAGGAATGGATACATTGGAGCAGATCTGTGAAGATGGAAGGAATGGATACATTGGAGCAGATCTGTGAAGATGGAAGGAATGGATACATTGGAGCAGATCTGTGAAGATGGAGGGAATGGATACATTGGAGCAGATCTGTGAAGATGGAAGGAATGTATATATTGGAGCAGATCTGTAAAGATGGAGGGAATGGATATATTGGAGCAGATCTGTGAAGATGGAGGGAATGGATACATTGGAGCAGATCTGTGAAGATGGAGGGAATGGATACATTGGAGCAGATCTGTGAAGATGGAGGGAATGGATACATTGGAGCAGATCTGTGAAGATGGAGGGAATGGATACATTGGAGCAGATCTGTGAAGATGGAGGGAATGGATACATTGGAGCAGATCTGTGAAGATGGAAGGAATGGATACATTGGAGAAGATCTGTGAAGATGGAAGGAATGGATACATTGGAGCAGATCTGTGAAGATGGAAGGAATGGATACATTGGAGCAGATCTGTGAAGATGGAGGGAATGGATACATTGGAGCAGATCTGTGAAGATGGAAGGAATGGATATATTGGAGAAGATCTGTGAAGATGGAAGGAATGGATACATTGGGACAGATCTGTGAAGATGGAAGGAATGGACACATTGGGACAGATCTGTGAAGATGGAGGGAATGGATACATTGGAGCAGATCTGTGAAGATGGAAGGAATGGATACATTGGAGCAGATCTGTGAAGATGGAGGGAATGGATACATTGGAGCAGTTCTGTGAAGATGGAGGGAATGGATACATTGGAGAAGATCTGTGAAGATGGAAGGAATGGATACATTGGGACAGATCTGTGAAGATGGAAGGAATGGATACATTGGGACAGATCTGTGAAGATGGAGGGAATGGATACATTGGAGCAGATCTGTGAAGACGGAAGGAATGGATACATTGGAGCAGATCTGTGAAGATGGAGGGAATGGATACATTGGAGCAGATCTGTGAAGACAGAAGGAATGGATACATTGGAGCAGATCTGTGAAGATGGAGGGAATGGATATATTGGAGCAGATCTGTGAAGACGGAAGGAATGGATACATTGGAGAAGATCTGTGAAGGTGGAGGGAATGGATACATTGGAGAAGATCTGTGAAGATGGAAGGAATGGATACATTGGAGCAGATCTGTGAAGATGGAGGGAATGGATACATTGGGACAGATCTGTGAAGATGGAAGGAATGGATACATTGGAGCAGATCTGTGAAGATGGAGGGAATGGATACATTGGAGGAGATCTGTGAAGATGGAAGGAATGGATACATTGGAGCAGATCTGTGAAGATGGAAGGAATGGATACATTGGAGCAGATCTGTGAAGATGGAAGGAATGGATACATTGGAGCAGATCTGTGAAGATGGAAGGAATGGATACATTGGAGCAGATCTGTGAATATGGATGGAATGGATACATTGGAGCAGATCTGTGAAGATGGAGGGAATGGATATATTGGAGCAGATCTGTGAAGATGGAAGGAATGGATATATTGGAGCAGATCTGTGAAGATGGAAGGAATGGATACATTGGAGCAGATCTGTGAAGAAGGAAGGAATGGATATATTGGAGCAGATCTGTGAAGATGGAAGGAATGGATACATTGGAGCAGATCTGTGAAGATGGAAGGAATGGATACATTGGAGCAGATCTGTGAAGATGGAAGGAATGGATACATTGAAGGAGATCTGTGAAGATGGAAGGAATGGATACATTGGAGCAGATCTGTGAAGATGGAAGGAATGGATATATTGGAGCAGATCTGTGAAGATGGAGGGAATGGATACATTGGGACAGATCTGTGAAGATGGAAGGAATGGATACATTGGAGCAGATCTGTGAAGATGGAGGGAATGGATACATTGGAGGAGATCTGTGAAGATGGAAGGAATGGATACATTGGAGCAGATCTGTGAAGATGGAAGGAATGGATACATTGGAGCAGATCTGTGAAGATGGAAGGAATGGATACATTGGAGCAGATCTGTGAAGATGGAAGGAATGGATACATTGGAGCAGATCTGTGAAGATGGAAGGAATGGATACATTGGAGCAGATCTGTGAAGATGGAAGGAATGGATACATTGGAGCAGATCTGTGAAGATGGAAGGAATGGATATATTGGAGAAGATCTGTGAAGATGGAAGGAATGGATACATTGGGACAGATCTGTGAAGATGGAAGGAATGGATACATTGGGACAGATCTGTGAAGATGGAGGGAATGGATACATTGGAGCAGATCTGTGAAGATGGAAGGAATGGATACATTGGAGCAGATCTGTGAAGATGGAGGGAATGGATACATTGGAGCAGATCTGTGAAGATGGAGGGAATGGATACATTGGAGAAGATCTGTGAAGATGGAAGGAATGGATACATTGGGACAGATCTGTGAAGATGGAAGGAATGGATACATTGGGACAGATCTGTGAAGATGGAGGGAATGGATACATTGGAGCAGATCTGTGAAGACGGAAGGAATGGATACATTGGAGCAGATCTGTGAAGATGGAGGGAATGGATACATTGGAGCAGATCTGTGAAGACAGAAGGAATGAATACATTGGAGCAGATCTGTGAAGATGGAGGGAATGGATATATTGGAGCAGATCTGTGAAGACGGAAGGAATGGATACATTGGAGAAGATCTGTGAAGGTGGAGGGAATGGATACATTGGAGAAGATCTGTGAAGATGGAAGGAATGGATACATTGGAGCAGATCTGTGAAGATGGAAGGAATGGATATATTGGAGCAGATCTGTGAAGATGGAGGGAATGGATACATTGGGACAGATCTGTGAAGATGGAAGGAATGGATACATTGGAGCAGATCTGTGAAGATGGAGGGAATGGATACATTGGAGGAGATCTGTGAAGATGGAAGGAATGGATACATTGGAGCAGATCTGTGAAGATGGAAGGAATGGATACATTGGAGCAGATCTGTGAAGATGGAAGGAATGGATACATTGGAGCAGATCTGTGAAGATGGAAGGAATGGATACATTGGAGCAGATCTGTGAAGATGGAAGGAATGGATACATTGGAGCAGATCTGTGAAGATGGAGTGAATGGATATATTGGAGCAGATCTGTGAAGATGGAAGGAATGGATACATTGGAGCAGATCTGTGAATATGGATGGAATGGATACATTGGAGCAGATCTGTGAAGATGGAGGGAATGGATATATTGGAGCAGATCTGTGAAGATGGAAGGAATGGATATATTGGAGCAGATCTGTGAAGATGGAAGGAATGGATACATTGGAGCAGATCTGTGAAGAAGGAAGGAATGGATACATTGGAGCAGATCTGTGAAGATGGAAGGAATGGATACATTGAAGGAGATCTGTGAAGATGGAAGGAATGGATACATTGGAGCAGATCTGTGAAGATGGAAGGAATGGATATATTGGAGCAGATCTGTGAAGATGGAGGGAATGGATATATTGGAGCAGATCTGTGAAGATGGAAGGGATGGATATATTGGAGCAGATCTGTGAAGATGGAAGGAATGGATACATTGGAGCAGATCTGTGAAGATGGAAGGAATGGATACATTGGAGCAGATCTGTGAAGATGGAAGGAATGGATACATTGAAGGAGATCTGTGAAGATGGAAGGAATGGATACATTGGAGCAGATCTGTGAAGATGGAAGGAATGGATATATTGGAGCAGATCTGTGAAGATGGAGGGAATGGATACATTGGGACAGATCTGTGAAGATGGAAGGAATGGATACATTGGAGCAGATCTGTGAAGATGGAGGGAATGGATACATTGGAGGAGATCTGTGAAGATGGAAGGAATGGATACATTGGAGCAGATCTGTGAAGATGGAAGGAATGGATACATTGGAGCAGATCTGTGAAGATGGAAGGAATGGATACATTGGAGCAGATCTGTGAAGATAGAAGGAATGGATACATTGGAGCAGATCTGTGAAGATGGAAGGAATGGATACATTGGAGCAGATCTGTGAATATGGAAGGAATGGATACATTGGAGCAGATCTGTGAAGATGGAGTGAATGGATATATTGGAGCAGATCTGTGAAGATGGAAGGAATGGATACATTGGAGCAGATCTGTGAAGAAGGAAGGAATGGATACATTGGAGCAGATCTGTGAAGATGGAAGGAATGGATACATTGGAGGAGATCTGTGAAGATGGAAGGAATGGATACATTGGAGGAGATCTGTGAAGATGGAAGGAATGGATACATTGGAGCAGATCTGTGAAGATGGAAGGAATGGATACATTTGAGCAGATCTGTGAAGATGGAAGGAATGGATACATTGGAGGAGATCTGTGAAGATGGAAGGAATGGATACATTGGAGCAGATCTGTGAAGATGGAAGGAATGGATATATTGGAGCAGATCTGTGAAGATGGAAGGAATGGATATATTGGAGCAGATCTGTGAAGATGGAGGGAATGGATACATTGGAGCAGATCTGTGAAGATGGAAGGGATGGATATATTGGAGCAGATCTGTGAAGATGGAAGGAATGGATACATTGGAGCAGATCTGTGAAGATGGAAGGAATGGATATATTGGAGTAGATCTGTGAAGATGGAAGGAATGGATACATTGGATCAGATCTGTGAAGATGAAAGGAATGGATACATTGGAGGAGATCTGTGAAGATGGAAGGAATGGATACATTGGAGCAGATCTGTGAAGATGGAAGGAATGGATACATTGGAGCAGATCTGTGAAGATGGAGGGAATGGATATATTGGAGTAGATCTGTGAAGATGGAAGGAATGGATACATTGGATCAGATCTGTGAAGATGAAAGGAATGGATACATTGGAGGAGATCTGTGAAGATGGAAGGAATGGATACATTGGAGCAGATCTGTGAAGATGGAAGGAATGGATACATTGGAGCAGATCTGTGAAGATGGAAGGAATGGATACATTGGAGCAGATCTGTGAAGATGGAAGGAATGGATACATTGGAGCAGATCTGTGAAGATGGAGGGAATGGATATATTGGAGCAGATCTGTGAAGATGGAGGGAATGGATATATTGGAGTAGATCTGTGAAGATGGAAGGAATGGATACATTGGATCAGATCTGTGAAGATGAAAGGAATGGATACATTGGAGGAGATCTGTGAAGATGGAAGGAATGGATACATTGGAGCAGATCTGTGAAGATGGAAGGAATGGATACATTGGAGCAGATCTGTGAAGATGGAGGGAATGGATATATTGGAGTAGATCTGTGAAGATGGAAGGAATGGATACATTGGATCAGATCTGTGAAGATGAAAGGAATGGATACATTGGAGGAGATCTGTGAAGATGGAAGGAATGGATACATTGGAGCAGATCTGTGAAGATGGAAGGAATGGATACATTGGAGCAGATCTGTGAAGATGGAAGGAATGGATACATTGGAGCAGATCTGTGAAGATGGAAGGAATGGATACATTGGAGCAGATCTGTGAAGATGGAAGGAATGGATACATTGGAGCAGATCTGTGAAGATGGAAGGAATGGATACATTGGAGCAGATCTGTGAAGATGGAGGGAATGGATATATTGGAGTAGATCTGTGAAGATGGAAGGAATGGATACATTGGATCAGATCTGTGAAGATGAAAGGAATGGATACATTGGAGGAGATCTGTGAAGATGGAAGGAATGGATACATTGGAGCAGATCTGTGAAGATGGAAGGAATGGATACATTGGAGCAGATCTGTGAAGATGGAGGGAATGGATATATTGGAGTAGATCTGTGAAGATGGAAGGAATGGATACATTGGATCAGATCTGTGAAGATGAAAGGAATGGATACATTGGAGCAGATCTGTGAAGATGAAAGGAATGGATACATTGGAGGAGATCTGTGAAGATGGAAGGAATGGATACATTGGAGGAGATCTGTGAAGATGGAAGGAATGGATACATTGGAGCAGATCTGTGAAGATGGAAGGAATGGATACATTGGAGCAGATCTGTGAAGATGGAGGGAATGGATATATTGGAGCAGATCTGTGAAGATGGAGGGAATGGATACATTGGAGCAGATCTGTGAAGATGGAAGGAATGGATACATTGGAGCAGATCTGTGAAGATTGAGGGAATGGATACATTGGAGCAGATCTGTGAAGATGGAAGGAATGGATACATTGGAGCAGATCTGTGAAGATGGAAGGAATGGATATATTGGAGTAGATCTGTGAAGATGGAAGGAATGGATACATTGGATCAGATCTGTGAAGATGAAAGGAATGGATACATTGGAGGAGATCTGTGAAGATGGAAGGAATGGATACATTGGAGCAGATCTGTGAAGATGGAAGGAATGGATACATTGGAGCAGATCTGTGAAGATGGAAGGAATGGATACATTGGAGCAGATCTGTGAAGATGGAGGGAATGGATATATTGGAGCAGATCTGTGAAGATGGAGGGAATGGATACATTGGAGCAGATCTGTGAAGATGGAAGGAATGGATACATTGGAGCAGATCTGTGAAGATTGAGGGAATGGATACATTGGAGCAGATCTGTGAAGATGGAAGGAATGGATACATTGGAGCATATCTGTGAAGATGGAAGGAATGGATATATTGGAGCAGATCTGTGAAGATGGAGGGAATGGATACATTGGAGCAGATCTATGAAGATGGAAGGAATGGATATATTGGAGCAGATCTGTGAAGATGGAGGGAATGGTTACATTGGAGCAGATCTGTGAAGATGGAGGGAATGGATACAATGGAGCAGATCTGTGAATATGGAGGGAATGGATATATTGGAGCGGATCTGTGAAGATGGAGGAAATGGATACATTGGAGCAGATCTTTGAAGATGGAAGGAATGGATATATTGGAGCAGATCTGTGAAGATGGAAGGAATGGATACATTGGAGCAGATCTGTGAAGATGGAAGGAATGGATACATTGGAGCAGATCTGTGAAGATGGAAGGAATGGATACATTGGAGCAGATCTGTGAAGATGGAAGGAATGGATATATTGGAGCAGATCTGTGAAGATGGAAGGAATAGATATATTGGAGCAGATCTGTAAAAATAGAAGGAATGGATATATTGGAGCAGATCTGTGAAGATGGAGGGAATGGATACATTGGAGCAGATCTGTGAAGATGGAGGGAATGGATACATTGGAGCAGATCTGTGAAGATGGAGGGAATGGATACATTGGAGCAGATCTGTGAAGATGGAGGGAATGGATACATTGGAGCAGATCTGTGAAGATGGAAGGAATGGATACATTGGAGCAGATCTGTGAAGATGGAAGGAATGGATACATTGGAGCAGATCTGTGAAGATGGAAGGAATGGATACATTTGAGCAGATCTGTGAAGATGGAAGGAATGGATACATTGGAGCAGATCTGTGAAGATGGAGGGAATGGATACATTGGAGCAGATCTGTGAAGATGGAAGGAATGGATACATTTGAGCAGATCTGTGAAGATGGAAGGAATGGATACATTGGAGCAGATCTGTGAAGATGGAAGGAATGGATACATTGGAGCAGATCTGTGAAGATGGAAGGAATGGATACATTGGAGCAGATCTGTGAAGATGGAAGGAATGGATATATTGGAGCAGATCTGTGAAGATGGAGGGAATGGATACATTGGAGCAGATCTGTGAAGATGGAAGGAATGGATACATTGGAGCAGATCTGCGAAGAAGGAAGGAATGGATACATTGGAGCAGATCTGTGAAGATTGAGGGAATGGATACATTGGAGCAGATCTGTGAAGATGGAAGGAATGGATACATTGGAGCAGATCTGTAAAGATGGAAGGAATGGATACATTGGAGCAGATCTGTGAAGATGGAGGGAATGGATACATTGGAGCAGATCTGTGAAGATGGAAGGAATGGATACATTGGAGCAGATCTGTGAAGATGGAGGGAATGGATATATTGGAGCAGATCTGTGAAAATAGAAGGAATGGATATATTGGAGCAGATCTGTGAAGATGGAAGGAATTGACACATTGGAGCAGATCTGTGAAGATGGAAGGAATGGATACATTGGAGCAGATCTGTGAAGATGAAAGGAATGGATACATTGGAGGAGATCTGTGAAGATGGAAGGAATGGATACATTGGAGCAGATATGTGAAGATGGAAGGAATGGATACATTGGAGCAGATCTGTGAAGATTGAGGGAATGGATACATTGGAGCAGATCTGTGAAGATGGAAGGAATGGATATATTGGAGCAGATCGGTGAAGATGGAGGGAATGGATACATTGGAGCAGATCTGTGAAGATGGAAGGAATGGATACATTGGAGCAGATCTGTGAAGATTGAGGGAATGGATACATTGGAGCAGATCTGTGAAGATGGAAGGAATGGATACATTGGAGCAGATCTGTGAAGATGGAAGGAATGGATACATTGAAGGAGATCTGTGAAGATGGAAGGAATGGATACATTGGAGCAGATCTGTGAAGATGGAAGGAATGGATATATTGGAGCAGATCGGTGAAGATGGAGGGAATGGATACATTGGAGCAGATCTGTGAAGATGGAAGGAATGGATACATTGGAGCAGATCTGTGAAGATTGAGGGAATGGATACATTGGAGCAGATCTGTGAAGATGGAAGTAATGGATATATTGGAGCAGATCTGTGAAGATGGAGGGAATGGATACATTGGAGCAGATCTGTGAAGATGGAAGTAATGGATATATTGGAGCAGATCTGTGAAGATCGAGGGAATGGATATATTGGAGCAGATCTGTGAAGAAGGAAGGAATGGATATATTGGAGCAGATCTGTGAAGATGGAGGGAATGGATACATTGGAGCAGATCTGTGAAGATGGAAGGAATGGATACATTGGAGCAGATCTGTGAAGATGGAAGGAATGGATATATTGGAGCAGATCTGTGAAGAAGGAAGGAATGGATATATTGGAGCAGATCTGTGAAGATGGAGGGAATGGATACATTGGAGCAGATCTGTGAAGATTGAGGGAATGGATACATTGGAGCAGATCTGTGAAGATGGAGGGAATGGATATATTGGAGCAGATCTGTGAAGATTGAGGGAATGGATATATTGGAGCAGATCTGTGAAAATAGAAGGAATGGATATATTGGAGGAGATCTGTGAAGATGGAAGGAATGGATACATTGGAGCAGATCTGTGAAGATGGAAGGAATGGATACATTGGAGCAGATCTGTGAAGATGGAAGGAATGGATACATTGGAGGAGATCTGTGAAGATGGAAGGAATGGATACATTGGAGCATATCTGTGAAGATGGAAGGAATGGATACATTGGAGCAGATCTGTGAAGATGGAAGGAATGGATACATTGGAGCAGATCTGTGAAGATGGAGGGAATGGATACATTGGAGCAGATCTGTGAAGATGGAAGGAATGGATACATTGGAGCAGATCTGTGAAGATGGGAGGAATGGATACATTGGAGCAGATCTGTGAAGATGGAAGGAATGGATATATTGGAGCAGATCTGTGAAGATGGAAGGAATGGATACATTGGAGCAGATCTGTGAAGATGGAAGGAATGGATACATTGGAGCAGATCTGTGAAGATGGAAGGAATGGATACATTGAAGGAGATCTGTGAAGATGGAAGGAATGGATACATTGGATCAGATCTGTGAAGATGGAAGGAATGGATATATTGGAGGAGATCTGTGAAGATGGAAGGAATGGATACATTGGAGGAGATCTGTGAAGATGGAAGGAATGGATACATTGGAGCAGATCTGTGAAAATGGAAGGAATGGATACATTGGAGCAGATCTGTGAAGATGGAAGGAATGGATACATTGGAGGAGATCTGTGAAGATGGAAGGAATGGATACATTGGAGCAGATCTGTGAAGATGGAGGGAATGGATACATTGGAGCAGATCTGTGAAGATGGAAGGGATGGATATATTGGAGCAGATCTGTGAAGATGGAAGGAATGGATATATTGGAGCAGATCTGTGAAGATGGAAGGAATGGATATATTGGAGCAGATCTGTGAAGATGGAAGGAATGGATACATTGGAGCAGATCTGTGAAGATGGAAGGAATGGATACATTGGAGCAGATCTGTGAAGATGGAAGGAATGGATACATTGGAGCAGATCTGTGAAGATGGAAGGAATGGATACATTGAAGGAGATCTGTGAAGATGGAAGGAATGGATACATTGGATCAGATCTGTGAAGATGAAAGGAATGGATACATTGGAGGAGATCTGTGAAGATGGAAGGAATGGATACATTGGAGCAGATCTGTGAAGATGGAAGGAATGGATACATTGGAGCAGATCTGTGAAGATGGAGGGAATGGATACATTGGAGCAGATCTGTGAAGATGGAAGGAATGGATACATTGGAGCAGATCTGTGAAGATGGAGGGAATGGATATATTGGAGCAGATCTGTGAAGATGGAAGGAATGGATACATTGGAGCAGATCTGTGAAGATGGAAGGAATGGATACATTTGAGCAGATCTGTGAAGATGGAAGGAATGGATACATTGGAGGAGATCTGTGAAGATGGAAGGAATGGATACATTGGAGCAGATCTGTGAAGATGGAAGGAATGGATACATTGGAGCAGATCTGTGAAGATGGAAGGAATGGATATATTGGAGCAGATCTGTGAAGATGGAGGGAATGGATACATTGGAGCAGATCTGTGAAGATGGAAGGAATGGATACATTGGAGCAGATCTGCGAAGAAGGAAGGAATGGATACATTGGAGCAGATCTGTGAAGATTGAGGGAATGGATACATTGGAGCAGATCTGTGAAGATGGAAGGAATGGATACATTGGAGCAGATCTGTGAAGATGGAAGGAATGGATACATTGGAGCAGATCTGTGAAGATGGAGGGAATGGATATATTGGAGCAGATCTGTGAAAATAGAAGGAATGGATATATTGGAGCAGATCTGTGAAGATGGAAGGAATTGACACATTGGAGCAGATCTGTGAAGATGGAAGGAATGGATACATTGGAGCAGATCTGTGAAGATGAAAGGAATGGATACATTGGAGGAGATCTGTGAAGATGGAAGGAATGGATACATTGGAGCAGATCTGTGAAGATGGAAGGAATGGATACATTGGAGCAGATCTGTGAAGATTGAGGGAATGGATACATTGGAGCAGATCTGTGAAGATGGAAGGAATGGATACATTGGAGCAGATCTGTGAAGATGGAAGGAATGGATACATTGGAGCAGATCTGTGAAGATGGAAGGAATGGATACATTGGAGCATATCTGTGAAGATGGAAGGAATGGATACATTGGAGCAGATCTGTGAAGATGGAAGTAATGGATATATTGGAGCAGATCTGTGAAGATGGAGGGAATGGATACATTGGAGCAGATCTGTGAAGATGGAAGTAATGGATATATTGGAGCAGATCTGTGAAGATTGAGGGAATGGATACATTGGAGCAGATCTGTGAAGATGGAAGGAATGGATATATTGGAGCAGATCTGTGAAGATGGAAGGAATGGATATATTGGAGCAGATCTGTGAAAATAGAAGGAATGGATATATTGGAGGAGATCTGTAAAGATGGAAGGAATGGATACATTGGAGGAGATCTGTGAAGATGGAAGGAATGGATACATTGGAGCAGATCTGTGAAGATGGAAGGAATGGATACATTGGAGCAGATCTGTGAAGATGGAAGGAATGGATACATTGGAGCAGATCTGTGAATATGGAAGGAATGGATACATTGGAGCAGATCTGTGAAGATGGAAGGAATGGATACATTGGAGGAGATCTGTGAAGATGGGAGGAATGGATACATTGGAGCAGATCTGTGAAGATGGAAGGAATGGATACATTGGAGCAGATCTGTGAAGATGGAAGGAATGGATACATTGGAGCAGATCTGTGAAGATGGAAGTAATGGATATATTGGAGCAGATCTGTGAAGATGGAGGGAATGGATACATTGGAGCAGATCTATGAAGATGGAAGGAATGGATATATTGGAGCAGATCTGTGAAGATGGAGGGAATGGTTACATTGGAGCAGATCTGTGAAGATGGAGGGAATGGATACATTGGAGCAGATCTGTGAAGATGGAGGGAATGGATATATTGGTGCAGATCTGTGAAGATGGAAGGAATGGATACATTGGAGCAGATCTTTGAAGATGGAAGGAATGGATATATTGGAGCAGATCTGTGAAGATGGAAGGAATGGATACATTGGAGCAGATCTGTGAAGAAGGAAGGAATGGATACATTGGAGCAGATCTGTGAAGATGGAAGGAATGGATACATTGGAGCAGATCTGTGAAAACAGAAGGAATGGATATATTGGAGGAGATCTGTGAAGATGGAAGGAATGGATACATTGGAGGAGATCTGTGAAGATGGAAGGAATGGATACATTGGAGCAGATCTGTGAAGATGGAAGGAATGGATACATTGGAGCAGATCTGTGAAAATGGAAGGAATGGATACATTGGAGCAGATCTGTGAAGATGGAAGGAATGGATACATTGGAGCAGATCTGTGAAGATGGAAGGAATGGATACATTGGAGCAGATCTGTGAAGATGGGAGGAATGGATACATTGGAGCAGATCTGTGAAGATGGAAGGGATGGATATATTGGAGCAGATCTGTGAAGATGGAAGGAATGGATACATTGGAGCAGATCTGTGAAGATGGAGGGAATGGATATATTGGAGCAGATCTGTGAAGATGGAGGGAATGGATACATTGGAGCAGATCTGTGAAGATGGAAGGAATGGATACATTGGAGCAGATCTGTGAAGATTGAGGGAATGGATACATTGGAGCAGATCTGTGAAGATGGAAGGAATGGATACATTGGAGCATATCTGTGAAGATGGAAGGAATGGATATATTGGAGCAGATCTGTGAAGATGGAGGAAATGGATACATTGGAGCAGATCTATGAAGATGGAAGGAATGGATATATTGGAGCAGATCTGTGAAGATGGAGGGAATGGATACAATGGAGCAGATCTGTGAAGATGGAGGGAATGGATATATTGGAGCGGATCTGTGAAGATGGAGGGAATGGATACATTGGAGCAGATCTTTGAAGATGGAAGGAATGGATATATTGGAGCAGATCTGTGAAGATGGAAGGAATGGATACATTGGAGCAGATCTGTGAAGATGGAAGGAATGGATACATTGGAGCAGATCTGTGAAGATGGAAGGAATGGATACATTGGAGCAGATCTGTGAAGATGGAAGGAATGGATATATTGGAGCAGATCTGTGAAGATGGAAGGAATAGATATATTGGAGCAGATCTGTGAAAATAGAAGGAATGGATATATTGGAGCAGATCTGTGAAGATGGAGGGAATGGATACATTGGAGCAGATCTGTGAAGATGGAGGGAATGGATACATTGGAGCAGATCTGTGAAGATGGAGGGAATGGATACATTGGAGCAGATCTGTGAAATGGAAGGAATGGATACATTGGAGCAGATCTGTGAAGATGGAAGGAATGGATACATTGGAGCAGATCTGTGAAGATGGAAGGAATGGATACATTGGAGCAGATCTGTGAAGATGGAAGGAATGGATATATTGTAGCAGATCTGTGAAGATGGAGGGAATGGATACATTGGAGCAGATCTGTGAAGATGGAAGGAATGGATACATTGGAGCAGATCTGTGAAGATGGAAGGAATGGATACATTGGAGCAGATCTGTGAAGATGGAAGGAATGGATATATTGGAGCAGATCTGTGAAGATGGAGGGAATGGATACATTGGAGCAGATCCTGTGAAGATGGAGGGAATGGATACATTGGAGCAGATCTGTGAAGATGGAAGGAATGGATACATTGGAGCAGATCTGTGAAGATGGAAGGAATGGATACATTGGAGCAGATCTGTGAAGATGGAAGGAATTGACACATTGGAGCAGATCCTTGAAGATGGAAGGAATGGATACATTGGAGCAGATCTGTGAAGATGGAAGGAATGGATACATTGGAGCAGATCTGTGAAGATGGAAGGAATGGATACATTGGAGCAGATCTGTGAAAGGAGGATACATGGAGCAGATCTGTGAAGATTGAGGGAATGGATACATTGGAGCAGATCTGTGAAGATGGGAAGGAATGGATACATTGGAGCAGATCTGTGAAGATGGAAGGAATGGATAAGGAATGGATACATTGGATCTGTGAAGATGGAAGGAATGGATACATTGGAGGAGATCTGTTGCATTGGAGCAGATCTGTGAAGATGGAAGGAATGGATACATTGGAGCAGATCTGTGAAGATGGAAGGAATGGATACATTGGAGCAGATCTGTGAAGATGGAGGAATGGATACATTATCGTGGATTGATACATTGGAGCAAAAATGGATATATTGGGCAGATCTGTGATACATTGGAGCAGATCTGTGAAGATGGAAGGAGTGGATACATTGGAGCAGATCTGTGAAGATTGAGGGAATGGATACATTGGAGCAGATCTGTGAAGATGGAAGGAATGGATACATTGGAGCATATCTGTGAAGATGGAAGGAATGGATACATTGGAGCAGATCTGTGAAGATGGAGGGAATGGATACATTGGAGCAGATCTGTGAAGATGGAAGTAATGGATATATTGGAGCAGATCTGTGAAGATGGAGGAATGGATACATTGGAGCAGATCTATGAAGATGGAAGGAATGGATATATTGGAGCAGATCTGTAAAGATGGAGGGAATGGTTACATTGGAGCAGATCTGTGAAGATGGAGGGAATGGATACATTGGAGCAGATCTGTGAAGATGGAGGGAATGGATACATTGGAGCAGATCTTTGAAGATAGAAGGAATGGATATATTGGAGCAGATCTGTGAAGATGGAAGGAATGGATACATTGGAGCAGATCTGTGAAGATGGAAGGAATGGATACATTGGAGCAGATCTGTGAAGATGGAAGGAATGGATATATTGGAGCAGATCTGTGAAGATGGAAGGAATGGATACATTGGAGCAGATCTGTGAAGATGGAAGGAATGGATACATTGGAGCAGATCTGTGAAGATGGAAGGAATGGATATATTGGAGCAGATCTGTGAAGATGGAAGGGAATGGATACATTGGAGCAGATCTGTGAAGATGGAAGGAATGGATATATTGGAGCAGATCTGTGAAGATGGAAGGAATGGATACATTGAAGGAGATCTGTGAAGATGGAAGGAATGGATACATTGGAGCAGATCTGTGAAGATTGAGGGAATGGATACATTGGAGCAGATCTGTGAAGATGGAAGGAATGGATACATTGGAGCATATCTGTGAAGATGGAAGGAATGGATATATTGGAGCAGATCTGTGAAGATGGAGGGAATGGATACATTGGAGCAGATCTATGAAGATGGAAGGAATGGATATATTGGAGCAGATCTGTGAAGATGGAGGAATGGATACAATGGAGCAGATCTGTGAAGATGGAGGGAATGGATATATTGGAGCGGATCTGTGAAGATGGAGGAATGGATACATTGGAGCAGATCTTTGAAGATGGAAGGAATGGATATATTGGAGCAGATCTGTGAAGATGGAAGGAATGGATACATTGGAGCAGATCTGTGAAGATGGAAGGAATGGATACATTGGAGCAGATCTGTGAAGATGGAAGGAATGGATACATTGGAGCAGATCTGTGAAGATGGAAGGAATGGATATATTGGAGCAGATCTGTGAAGATGGAAGGAATAGATATATTGGAGCAGATCTGTGAAAATAGAAGGAATGGATATATTGGAGCAGATCTGTGAAGATGGAGGAATGGATACATTGGAGCAGATCTGTGAAGATGGAGGAATGGATACATTGGAGCAGATCTGTGAAGATGGAGGGAATGGATACATTGGAGCAGATCTGTGAAATGGAAGGAATGGATACATTGGAGCAGATCTGTGAAGATGGAAGGAATGGATACATTGGAGCAGATCTGTGAAGATGGAAGGAATGGATACATTGGAGCAGATCTGTGAAGATGGAAGGAATGGATATATTGTAGCAGATCTGTGAAGATGGAGGGAATGGATACATTGGAGCAGATCTGTGAAGATGGAAGGAATGGATACATTGGAGCAGATCTGTGAAGATGGAAGGAATGGATACATTGGAGCAGATCTGTGAAGATGGAAGGAATGGATATATTGGAGCAGATCTGTGAAGATGGAGGGAATGGATACATTGGAGCAGATCTGTGAAGATGGAAGGAATGGATACATTGGAGCAGATCTGCGAAGAAGGAAGGAATGGATACATTGGAGCAGATCTGTGAAGATTGAGGGAATGGATACATTGGAGCAGATCTGTGAAGATTGAGGGAATGGATACATTGGAGCAGATCTGTGAAGATGGGAGGAATGGATACATTGGAGCAGATCTGTGAAGATGGAAGGAATGGATACATTGGAGCAGATCTGTTAAGATGGAAGGAATTGACACATTGGAGCAGATCCTTGAAGATGGAAGGAATGGATACATTGGAGGAGATCTGTGAAGATGGAAGGAATGGATACATTGGAGCAGATCTGTGAAGATGGAAGGAATGGATACATTGGAGCAGATCTGTGAAGATGGAGGGAATGGATACATTGGAGCAGATCTGTGAAGATGGAAGGAGTGGATACATTGGAGCAGATCTGTGAAGATTGAGGGAATGGATACATTGGAGCAGATCTGTGAAGATGGAAGGAATGGATACATTGGAGCATATCTGTGAAGATGGAAGGAATGGATACATTGGAGCAGATCTGTGAAGATGGAGGGAATGGATACATTGGAGCAGATCTGTGAAGATGGAAGTAATGGATATATTGGAGCAGATCTGTGAAGATGGAGGGAATGGATACATTGGAGCAGATCTATGAAGATGGAAGGAATGGATATATTGGAGCAGATCTGTAAAGATGGAGGGAATGGTTACATTGGAGCAGATCTGTGAAGATGGAGGAATGGATACATTGGAGCAGATCTGTGAAGATGGAGGAATGGATACATTGGAGCAGATCTTTGAAGATAGAAGGAATGGATATATTGGAGCAGATCTGTGAAGATGGAAGGAATGGATACATTGGAGCAGATCTGTGAAGATGGAAGGAATGGATACATTGGAGCAGATCTGTGAAGATGGAAGGAATGGATATATTGGAGCAGATCTGTGAAGATGGAAGGAATGGATACATTGGAGCAGATCTGTGAAGATGGAAGGAATGGATACATTGGAGCAGATCTGTGAAGATGGAAGGAATGGATACATTGGAGCAGATCTGTGAAGATGGAAGGAATGGATATATTGGAGCAGATCTGTGAAGATGGAAGGAATGGATACATTGAAGGAGATCTGTGAAGATGGAAGGAATGGATACATTGGAGCAGATCTGTGAAGATGGAGGGAATGGATACATTGGAGCAGATCTGTGAAGATGGAAGGAATGGATACATTGGAGCAGATCTGTGAAGATTGAGGGAATGGATACATTGGAGCAGATCTGTGAAGATGGAAGGAATGGATACATTGGAGCAGATCTGTGAAGATGGAAGGAATGGGATATATTGGAGCAGATCTGTGAAGATGGAAGGAATGGATACATTGGAGCAGATATCTGTGAAGATGGAAGGAATGGATACATTGGAGCAGATCTGTGAAGATGGAAGGAATGGATACATTGAAGGAGATCTGTGAAGATGGAAGGAATGGATACATTGGAGAAGATCTGTGAAGATGGAAGGAATGGATACATTGGAGCAGATCTGTGAAGATGGAAGGAATGGATACATTGGAGAAGATCTGTGAAGATGGAAGGAATGGATACATTGGAGCAGATCTGTGAAGATGGAAGGAATGGATACATTGGAGCAGATCTGTGAAGATGGAGGGAATGGATACATTGGAGCAGATCTGTGAAGATGGAGCGAATGGATACATTGGATCAGATCTGTGAAGATGAAAGGAATGGATACATTGGAGGAGATCTGTGAAGATGGAAGGAATGGATACATTGGAGAAGATCTGTGAAGATGGAAGGAATGGATACATTGGAGCAGATCTGTGAAGATGGAAGGAATGGATACATTGGAGCAGATCTGTGAAGATGGAAGGAATGGATACATTGGAGCAGATCTGTGAAGATGGAAGGAATGGATACATTGGAGCAGATCTGTGAAGATTGAGGGAATGGATACATTGGAGCAGATCTGTGAAGATGGAAGGAATGGATACATTGGAGCATATCTGTGAAGATGGAAGGAATGGATATATTGGAGCAGATCTGTGAAGATGGAGGGAATGGATACATTGGAGCAGATCTATGAAGATGGAAGGAATGGATATATTGGAGCAGATCTGTGAAGATGGAGGGAATGGTTACATAGGAGCAGATCTGTGAAGATGGAGGGAATGGATACAATGGAGCAGATCTGTGAAGATGGAGGGAATGGATATATTGGAGCGGATCTGTGAAGATGGAGGGAATGGATACATTGGAGCAGATCTTTGAAGATGGAAGGAATGGATATATTGGAGCAGATCTGTGAAGATGGAAGGAATAGATATATTGGAGCAGATCTGTGAAGATGGAGGGAATGGATACATTGGAGCAGATCTGTGAAGATGGAGGGAATGGATACATTGGAGCAGATCTGTGAAGATGGAGGGAATGGATACATTGGAGCAGATCTGTGAAGATGGAAGGGAATGGATACATTGGAGCAGATCTGTGAAGATGGAAGGAATGGATACATTGGAGCAGATCTGTGAAGATGGAAGGAATGGATACATTGGAGCAGATCTGTGAAGATGAAGGAATGGATACATTGGAGCAGATCTGTGAAGATGGAAAGGAATGGATACATTGGAGCAGATCTGTGAAGATGGAAGGAATGGATATATTGGAGCAAATCTGTGAAGATGGAGGGAATGGATACATTGGAGCAGATCTGTGAAGATGGAAGGAATGGATACATTGGAGCAGATCTGTGAAGATTGAGGAAATGGATACATTGGAGCAGATCTGTGAAGATGGAAGGAATGGATACATTGGAGCAGATCTGTAAAGATGGAAGGAATGGATACATTGGAGCAGATCTGTGAAGATGGAAGGAATGGATACATTGGAGCAGATCTGTGAAGATGGAAGGAATGGATAATTGGAGCAGATCTGTGAAGATGGAAGGGAATGGATATATTGGAGCAGATCTGTGAAGATGGAAGGAATGGATACATTGGAGCAGATCTGTGAAGATGGAAGGAATGGATACATTGGAGAAGATCTGTGAAGATGGAAGGAATGGATACATTGGAGCAGATCTGAGATGGAAGGAATGGATACATTGAAGGAGATCTGTGAAGATGGAAGGAATGGATACATTGGATCAGATCTGTGAAGATGAAAGGAATGGATACATTGGAGGCAGATCTGTGAAGATGGAAGGAATGGATACATTGGAGCAGATCTGTGAAGATGGAGGGAATGGATATATTGGAGCAGATCTGTGAAGATGGAGGGAATGGATACATTGGAGCAGATCTGTGAAGATGGAAGGAATGGATACATTGGAGCAGATCTGTGAAGATTGAGGGAATGGATACATTGGAGCAGATCTGTGAAGATGGAAGGAATGGATACATTGGAGCATATCTGTGAAGATGGAAGGAATGGATATATTGGAGCAGATCTGTGAAGATGGAGGGAATGGATACATTGGAGCAGATCTATGAAGATGGAAGGAATGGATATATTGGAGCAGATCTGTGAAGATGGAGGGAATGGTTACATTGGAGCAGATCTGTGAAGATGGAGGGAATGGATACAATGGAGCAGATCTGTGAATATGGAGGGAATGGATATATTGGAGCGGATCTGTGAAGATGGAGGAAATGGATACATTGGAGCAGATCTTTGAAGATGGAAGGAATGGATATATTGGAGCAGATCTGTGAAGATGGAAGGAATGGATACATTGGAGCAGATCTGTGAAGATGGAAGGAATGGATACATTGGAGCAGATCTGTGAAGATGGAAGGAATGGATACATTGGAGCAGATCTGTGAAGATGGAAGAAATAGATATATTGGAGCAGATCTGTGAAAATAGAAGGAATGGATATATTGGAGCAGATCTGTGAAGATGGAGGGAATGGATACATTGGAGCAGATCTGTGAAGATGGAGGGAATGGATACATTGGAGCAGATCTGTGAAGATGGAGGGAATGGATACATTGGAGCAGATCTGTGAAGATGGAGGGAATGAATACATTGGAGCAGATCTGTGAAGATGGAAGGAATGGATACATTGGAGCAGATCTGTGAAGATGGAGGGAATGGATACATTGGAGCAGATCTGTGAAGATGGAAGGAATGGATACATTGGAGCAGATCTGTGAAGATGGAGGGAATGGATACATTGGAGCAGATCTGTGAAGATGGAAGGAATGGATACATTGGAGCAGATCTGTGAAGATGGAAGGAATGGATACATTTGAGCAGATCTGTGAAGATGGAAGGAATGGATACATTGGAGCAGATCTGTGAAGATGGAAGGAATGGATACATTGGAGCAGATCTGTGAAGATGGAAGGAATGGATACATTGGAGCAGATCTGTGAAGATTGAGGGAATGGATACATTGGAGCAGATCTGTGAAGATGGAAGGAATGGATACATTGGAGCAGATCTGTGAAGATGGAAGGAATGGATACATTGGAGCAGATCTGTGAAGATGGAGGGAATGGATACATTGGAGCAGATCTGTGAAGATGGAAGGAATGGATACATTGGAGCAGATCTGTGAAGATGGAGGGAATGGATATATAGGAGCAGATCTGTGAAAATAGAAGGAATGGATATATTGGAGCAGATCTGTGAAGATGGAAGGAATTGACACATTGGAGCAGATCTGTGAAGATGGAAGGAATGGATACATTGGAGCAGATCTGTGAAGATGGAAGTAATGGATACATTGGAGCAGATCTGTGAAGATGGAAGTAATGGATATATTGGAGCAGATCTGTGAAGATTGAGGGAATGGATACATTGGAGCAGATCTGTGAAGATGGAAGTAATGGATATATTGGAGCAGATCTGTGAAGATTGAGGGAATGGATACATTGGAGCAGATCTGTGAAGATGGAAGGAATGGATATATTGGAGCAGATCTGTGAAGAAGGAAGGAATGGATATATTGGAGCAGATCTGTGAAGATGGAGGGAATGGATACATTGGAGCAGATCTGTGAAAATAGAAGGAATGGATATATTGGAGCAGATCTGTGAAGATGGGAGGAATGGATACATTGGAGCAGATCTGTGAAGATGGAAGGAATGGATATATTGGAGCAGATCTGTGAAGATGGAAGGAATGGATACATTGAAGGAGATCTGTGAAGATGGAAGGAATGGATACATTGGATCAGATCTGTGAAGATGAAAGGAATGGATACATTGGAGGAGATCTGTGAAGATGGAAGGAATGGATACATTGGAGAAGATCTGTGAAGATGGAAGGAATGGATATATTGGAGGAGATCTGTGAAGATGGAAGGAATGGATACATTGGAGCAGATCTGTGAAGATGGAAGGAATGGATACATTGGAGCAGATCTGTGAAAATGGAAGGAATGGATACATTGGAGCAGATCTGTGAAGATGGAAGGAATGGATACATTGGAGGAGATCTGTGAAGATGGAAGGAATGGATACATTGGAGCAGATCTGTGAAGATGGAGGGAATGGATACATTGGAGCAGATCTGTGAAGATGGAAGGGATGGATATATTGGAGCAGATCTGTGAAGATGGAAGGAATGGATATATTGGAGCAGATCTGTGAAGATGGAAGGAATGGATACATTGGAGCAGATCTGTGAAGATGGAGGGAATGGATACATTGGAGCAGATCTGTGAAGATGGAAGGGATGGATATATTGGAGCAGATCTGTGAAGATGGAAGGAATGGATATATTGGAGCAGATCTGTGAAGATGGAAGGAATGGATATATTGGAGCAGATCTGTGAAGATGGAAGGAATGGATACATTGGAGCAGATCTGTGAAGATGGAAGGAATGGATACATTGAAGGAGATCTGTGAAGATGGAAGGAATGGATACATTGGATCAGATCTGTGAAGATGAAAGGAATGGATACATTGGAGGAGATCTGTGAAGATGGAAGGAATGGATACATTGGAGCAGATCTGTGAAGATGGAAGGAATGGATACATTGGAGCAGATCTGTGAAGATGGAGGGAATGGATACATTGGAGCAGATCTGTGAAGATGGAAGGAATGGATATATTGGAGCAGATCTGTGAAGATGGAGGGAATGGATATATTGGAGCAGATCTGTGAAGATGGAAGGAATGGATACATTGGAGCAGATCTGTGAAGATGGAAGGAATGGCTACATTTGAGCAGATCTGTGAAGATGGAAGGAATGGATACATTGGAGGAGATCTGTGAAGATGGAAGGAATGGATACATTGGAGCAGATCTGTGAAGATGGAAGGAATGGATACATTGGAGCAGATCTGTGAAGATGGAAGGAATGGATATATTGGAGCAGATCTGTGAAGATGGAGGGAATGGATACATTGGAGCAGATTTGCGAAGAAGGAAGGAATGGATACATTGGAGCAGATCTGTGAAGATTGAGGGAATGGATACATTGGAGCAGATCTGTGAAGATGGAAGGAATGGATACATTGGAGCAGATCTGTGAAGATGGAAGGAATGGATACATTGGAGCAGATCTGTGAAGATGGAGGGAATGGATATATTGGAGCAGATCTGTGAAAATAGAAGGAATGGATATATTGGAGCAGATCTGTGAAGATGGAAGGAATTGACACATTGGAGCAGATCTGTGAAGATGGAAGGAATGGATACATTGGAGCAGATCTGTGAAGATGGAAGGAATGGATACATTGGAGCAGATCTGTGAAGATGAAAGGAATGGATACATTGGAGGAGATCTGTGAAGATGGAAGGAATGGATACATTGGAGCAGATCTGTGAAGATGGAAGGAATGGATACATTGGAGCAGATCTGTGAAGATTGAGGGAATGGATACATTGGAGCAGATCTGTGAAGATGGAAGGAATGGATACATTGGAGCAGATCTGTGAAGATGGAAGGAATGGATACATTGGAGCAGATCTGTGAAGATTGAGGGAATGGATACATTGGAGCAGATCTGTGAAGATGGAAGGAATGGATACATTGGAGCATATCTGTGAAGATGGAAGGAATGGATACATTGGAGCAGATCTGTGAAGATGGAAGTAATGGATATATTGGAGCAGATCTGTGAAGATGGAGGGAATGGATACATTGGAGAAGATCTGTGAAGATGGAAGTAATGGATATATTGGAGCAGATCTGTGAAGATTGAGGGAATGGATACATTGGAGCAGATCTGTGAAGATGGAAGGAATGGATATATTGGAGCAGATCTGTGAAGATGGAAGGAATGGATATATTGCAGCAGATCTGTGAAGATGGAAGGAATGGATACATTGGAGCAGATCTGTGAAGAAGGAAGGAATGGATATATTGGAGCAGATCTGTGAAGATGGAGGGAATGGATACATTGGAGCAGATCTGTGAAAATAGAAGGAATGGATATATTGGAGGAGATCTGTAAAGATGGAAGAAATGGATACATTGGAGGAGATCTGTGAAGATGGAGGGAATGGATACATTGGAGCAGATCTGTGAAGATGGAAGGAATGGATACATTGGAGCAGATCTGTGAAGATGGAAGGAATGGATACATTGGAGCAGATCTGTGAAGATGGAAGGAATGGATACATTGGAGCAGATCTGTGAAGATGGGAGGAATGGATACATTGGAGCAGATCTGTGAAGATGGAAGGAATGGATACATTGGAGCAGATCTGTGAAGATGGAAGGAATGGATACATTGGAGCATATCTGTGAAGATGGAAGGAATGGATACATTGGAGCAGATCTGTGAAGATGGAAGTAATGGATATATTGGAGCAGATCTGTGAAGATGGAGGGAATGGATACATTGGAGCAGATCTATGAAGATGGAAGGAATGGATATATTGGAGCAGATCTGTGAAGATGGAGGGAATGGTTACATTGGAGCAGATCTGTGAAGATGGAGGGAATGGATATATTGGAGCAGATCTGTGAAGATGGAAGGAATGGATACATTGGAGCAGATCTTTGAAGATGGAAGGAATGGATATATTGGAGCAGATCTGTGAAGATGGAAGGAATGGATACATTGGAGCAGATCTGTGAAGAAGGAAGGAATGGATATATTGGAGCAGATCTGTGAAGATGGAGGGAATGGATACATTGGAGCAGATCTGTGAAAATAGAAGGAATGGATATATTGGAGGAGATCTGTGAAGATGGAAGGAATGGATACATTGGGAGGAGATCTGTGAAGATGGAAGGAATGGATACATTGGAGCAGATCTGTGAAGATGGAAGGAATGGATACATTGGAGCAGATCTGTTAAAATGGAAGGAATGGATACATTGGAGCAGATCTATGAAGATGGAAGGAATGGATATATTGGAGCAGATCTGTGAAGATGGAGGGAATGGTTACATTGGAGCAGATCTGTGAAGATGGAGGGAATGGATACAATGGAGCAGATCTGTGAAGATGGAGGGAATGGATATATTGGAGCGGATCTGTGAAGATGGAGGGAATGGATACATTGGAGCAGATCTTTGAAGATGGAAGGAATGGATATATTGGAGCAGATCTGTGAAGATGGAAGGAATGGATACATTGGAGCAGATCTGTGAAGATGGAAGGAATGGATACATTGGAGCAGATCTGTGAAGATGGAAGGAATGGATACATTGGAGCAGATCTGTGAAGATGGAAGGAATGGATATATTGGAGCAGATCTGTGAAGATGGAAGGAATAGATATATTGGAGCAGATCTGTGAAAATAGAAGGAATGGATATATTGGAGCAGATCTGTGAAGATGGAGGGAATGGATACATTGGAGCAGATCTGTGAAGATGGAGGAATGGATACATTGGAGCAGATCTGTGAAGATGGAGGGAATGGATACATTGGAGCAGATCTGTGAAGATGGAAGGAATGGATACATTGGAGCAGATCTGTGAAGATGGAAGGAATGGATACATTGGAGCAGATCTGTGAAGATGGAAGGAATGGATACATTGGAGCAGATCTGTGAAGATGGAAGGAATGGATACATTGGAGCAGATCTGTGAAGATGGAAGGAATGGATATATTGGAGCAGATCTGTGAAGATGGAGGGAATGGATACATTGGAGCAGATCTGTGAAGATGGAAGGAATGGATACATTGGAGCAGATCTGCGAAGAAGGAAGGAATGGATACATTGGAGCAGATCTGTGAAGATTGAGGGAATGGATACATTGGAGCAGATCTGTGAAGATGGAAGGAATTGACACATTGGAGCAGATCCTTGAAGATGGAAGGAATGGATACATTGGAGCAGATCTGTGAAGATGAAAGGAATGGATACATTGGAGGAGATCTGTGAAGATGGAAGGAATGGATACATTGGAGCAGATCTGTGAAGATGGAAGGAATGGATACATTGGAGCAGATCTGTGAAGATGGAGGGAATGGATACATTGGAGCAGATCTGTGAAGATGGAAGGAATGGATATATTGGAGCAGATCGGTGAAGATGGAGGGAATGGATACATTGGAGCAGATCTGTGAAGATGGAAGGAGTGGATACATTGGAGCAGATCTGTGAAGATGGAAGGAATGGATACATTGGAGCATATCTGTGAAGATGGAAGGAATGGATACATTGGAGCAGATCTGTGAAGATGGAAGTAATGGATATATTGGAGCAGATCTGTGAAGATGGAGGGAATGGATACATTGGAGCAGATCTATGATGATGGAAGGAATGGATATATTGGAGCAGATCTGTAAAGATGGAGGGAATGGTTACATTGGAGCAGATCTGTGAAGATGGAGGGAATGGATACATTGGAGCAGATCTGTGAAGATGGAGGGAATGGATACATTGGAGCAGATCTTTGAAGATAGAAGGAATGGATATATTGGAGCAGATCTGTGAAGATGGAAGGAATGGATACATTGGAGCAGATCTGTGAAGATGGAAGGAATGGATACATTGGAGCAGATCTGTGAAGATGGAAGGAATGGATATATTGGAGCAGATCTGTGAAGATGGAAGGAATGGATACATTGGAGCAGATCTGTGAAGATGGAAGGAATGGATACATTGGAGCAGATCTGTGAAGATGGAAGGAATGGATATATTGGAGCAGATCTGTGAAGATGGAAGGAATGGATACATTGAAGGAGATCTGTGAAGATGGAAGGAATGGATACATTGGGACAGATCTGTGAAGATGGAAGGAATGGATACATTGGAGCAGATCTGTGAAGATGGAAGGAATGGATACATTGGAGCAGATCTGTGAAGATGGAAGGAATGGATATATTGGAGCAGATCTGTGAAGATGGAAGGAATGGATACATTGAAGGAGATCTGTGAAGATGGAGGGAATGGATATATTGGATCAGATCTGTGAAGATGGAGGGAATGGATACATTGGATCAGATCTGTGAAGATGAAAGGAATGGATACATTGGAGGAGATCTGTGAAGATGGAAGGAATGGATACATTGGAGAAGATCTGTGAAGATGGAAGGAATGGATACATTGGAGCAGATCTGTGAAGATGGAAGGAATGGATACATTGGAGCAGATCTGTGAAGATGGAAGGAATGGATACATTGGAGCAGATCTGTGAAGATGGAGGGAATGGATATATTGGAGCAGATCTGTGAAGATGGAGGGAATGGATACATTGGAGCAGATCTGTGAAGATGGAAGGAATGGATACATTGGAGCAGATCTGTGAAGATTGAGGGAATGGATACATTGGAGCAGATCTGTGAAGATGGAAGGAATGGATACATTGGAGCATATCTGTGAAGATGGAAGGAATGGATATATTGGAGCAGATCTGTGAAGATGGAGGGAATGGATACATTGGAGCAGATCTATGAAGATGGAAGGAATGGATATATTGGAGCAGATCTGTGAAGATGGAGGGAATGGTTACATAGGAGCAGATCTGTGAAGATGGAGGGAATGGATACAATGGAGCAGATCTGTGAAGATGGAGGGAATGGATATATTGGAGCGGATCTGTGAAGATGGAGGGAATGGATACATTGGAGCAGATCTTTGAAGATGGAAGGAATGGATATATTGGAGCAGATCTGTGAAGATGGAAGGAATAGATATATTGGAGCAGATCTGTGAAGATGGAGGGAATGGATACATTGGAGCAGATCTGTGAAGATGGAGGGAATGGATACATTGGAGCAGATATGTGAAGATGGAGGGAATGGATACATTGGAGCAGATCTGTGAAGATGGAAGGAATGGATACATTGGAGCAGATCTGTGAAGATGGAAGGAATGGATACATTGGAGCAGATCTGTGAAGATGGAAGGAATGGATACATTGGAGCAGATCTGTGAAGATGAAAGGAATGGATACATTGGAGCAGATCTGTGAAGATGGAAGGAATGGATACATTGGAGCAGATCTGTGAAGATGGAAGGAATGGATATATTGGAGCAGATCTGTGAAGATGGAGGGAATGGATACATTGGAGCAGATCTGTGAAGATGGAAGGAATGGATACATTGGAGCAGATCTGTGAAGATTGAGGGAATGGATACATTGGAGCAGATCTGTGAAGATGGAAGGAATGGATACATTGGAGCAGATCTGTAAAGATGGAAGGAATGGATACATTGGAGCAGATCTGTGAAGATGGAGGGAATGGATACATTGGAGCAGATCTGTGAAGATGGAAGGAATGGATATATTGGAGCAGATCTGTGAAGATGGAAGGGATGGATATATTGGAGCAGATCTGTGAAGATGGAAGGAATGGATACATTGGAGCAGATCTGTGAAGATGGAAGGAATGGATACATTGAAGGAGATCTGTGAAGATGGAAGGAATGGATACATTGAAGGAGATCTGTGAAGATGGAGGGAATGGATACATTGGAGCATATCTGTGAAGATGGAAGGAATGGATATATTGGAGCAGATCTGTGAAGATGGAGGGAATGGATACATTGGAGCAGATCTATGAAGATGGAAGGAATGGATATATTGGAGCAGATCTGTGAAGATGGAGGGAATGGTTACATTGGAGCAGATCTGTGAAGATGGAGGGAATGGATACAATGGAGCAGATCTGTGAATATGGAGGGAATGGATATATTGGAGCGGATCTGTGAAGATGGAGGAAATGGATACATTGGAGCAGATCTTTGAAGATGGAAGGAATGGATATATTGGAGCAGATCTGTGAAGATGGAAGGAATGGATACATTGAAGGAGATCTGTGAAGATGGAAGGAATGGATACATTGGAGCAGATCTGTGAAGATTGAGGGAATGGATACATTGGAGCAGATCTGTGAAGATGGAAGGAATGGATACATTGGAGCAGATCTGTGAAGATTGAGGGAATGGATACATTGGAGCAGATCTGTGAAGATGGAAGGAATGGATACATTGGAGCAGATCTGTGAAGATGGAAGGAATGGATATATTGGAGCAGATCTGTGAAGATGGAAGGAATGGATACATTGGAGCAGATCTGTGAAGATGGAAGGAATGGATACATTGGAGAAGATCTGTGAAGATGGAAGGAATGGATACATTGGAGCAGATCTGTGAAGATGGAAGGAATGGATACATTGGAGCAGATCTGTGAAGATGGAAGGAATGGATACATTGGAGCAGATCTGTGAAGATGGAGGGAATGGATATATTGGAGCAGATCTGTGAAGATGGAGGGAATGGATACATTGGATCAGATCTGTGAAGATGAAAGGAATGGATACATTGGAGGAGATCTGTGAAGATGGAAGGAATGGATACATTGGAGAAGATCTGTGAAGATGGAAGGAATGGATACATTGGAGCAGATCTGTGAAGATGGAAGGAATGGATACATTGGAGCAGATCTGTGAAGATGGAAGGAATGGATACATTGGAGCAGATCTGTGAAGATGGAGGGAATGGATATATTGGAGCAGATCTGTGAAGATGGAGGGAATGGATACATTGGAGCAGATCTGTGAAGATGGAAGGAATGGATACATTGGAGCAGATCTGTGAAGATTGAGGGAATGGATACATTGGAGCAGATCTGTGAAGATGGAAGGAATGGATACATTGGAGCATATCTGTGAAGATGGAAGGAATGGATATATTGGAGCAGATCTGTGAAGATGGAGGGAATGGATACATTGGAGCAGATCTATGAAGATGGAAGGAATGGATATATTGGAGCAGATCTGTGAAGATGGAGGGAATGGTTACATAGGAGCAGATCTGTGAAGATGGAGGGAATGGATACAATGGAACAGATCTGTGAAGATGGAGGGAATGGATATATTGGAGCGGATCTGTGAAGATGGAGGGAATGGATACATTGGAGCAGATCTTTGAAGATGGAAGGAATGGATATATTGGAGCAGATCTGTGAAGATGGAAGGAATAGATATATTGGAGCAGATCTGTGAAGATGGAGGGAATGGATACATTGGAGCAGATCTGTGAAGATGGAGGGAATGGATACATTGGAGCAGATATGTGAAGATGGAGGGAATGGATACATTGGAGCAGATCTGTGAAGATGGAAGGAATGGATACATTGGAGCAGATCTGTGAAGATGGAAGGAATGGATACATTGGAGCAGATCTGTGAAGATGGAAGGAATGGATACATTGGAGCAGATCTGTGAAGATGAAAGGAATGGATACATTGGAGCAGATCTGTGAAGATGGAAGGAATGGATACATTGGAGCAGATCTGTGAAGATGGAAGGAATGGATATATTGGAGCAGATCTGTGAAGATGGAGGGAATGGATACATTGGAGCAGATCTGTGAAGATGGAAGGAATGGATACATTGGAGCAGATCTGTGAAGATTGAGGGAATGGATACATTGGAGCAGATCTGTGAAGATGGAAGGAATGGATACATTGGAGCAGATCTGTAAAGATGGAAGGAATGGATACATTGGAGCAGATCTGTGAAGATGGAGGGAATGGATACATTAGAGCAGATCTGTGAAGATGGAAGGAATGGATATATTGGAGCAGATCTGTGAAGATGGAAGGGATGGATATATTGGAGCAGATCTGTGAAGATGGAAGGAATGGATACATTGGAGCAGATCTGTGAAGATGGAAGGAATGGATACATTGAAGGAGATCTGTGAAGATGGAAGGAATGGATACATTGAAGGAGATCTGTGAAGATGGAGGGAATGGATACATTGGAGCATATCTGTGAAGATGGAAGGAATGGATATATTGGAGCAGATCTGTGAAGATGGAGGGAATGGATACATTGGAGCAGATCTATGAAGATGGAAGGAATGGATATAGTGGAGCAGATCTGTGAAGATGGAGGGAATGGTTACATTGGAGCAGATCTGTGAAGATGGAGGGAATGGATACAATGGAGCAGATCTGTGAATATGGAGGGAATGGATATATTGGAGCGGATCTGTGAAGATGGAGGAAATGGATACATTGGAGCAGATCTTTGAAGATGGAAGGAATGGATATATTGGAGCAGATCTGTGAAGATGGAAGGAATGGATACATTGGAGCAGATCTGTGAAGATGGAAGAAATGGATACATTGGAGCAGATCTGTGAAGATGGAAGGAATGGATACATTGGAGCAGATCTGTGAAGATGGAAGGAATGGATATATTGGAGCAGATCTGTGAAGATGGAAGGAATAGATATATTGGAGCAGATCTGTGAAAATAGAAGGAATGGATATATTGGAGCAGATCTGTGAAGATGGAGGGAATGGATACATTGGAGCAGATCTGTGAAGATGGAGGGAATGGATACATTGGAGCAGATCTGTGAAGATGGAGGGAATGGATACATTGGAGCAGATCTGTGAAGATGGAGGGAATGGATACATTGGAGCAGATCTGTGAAGATGGAAGGAATGGATACATTGGAGCAGATCTGTGAAGATGGAAGGAATGGATACATTGGAGCAGATCTGTGAAGATGGAAGGAATGGATACATTTGAGCAGATCTGTGAAGATGGAAGGAATGGATACATTGGAGCAGATCTGTGAAGATGGAAGGAATGGATACATTGGAGCAGATCTGTGAAGATGGAAGGAATGGATATATTGGAGCAGATCTGTGAAGATGGAGGGAATGGATACATTGGAGCAGATCTGCGAAGAAGGAAGGAATGGATACATTGGAGCAGATCTGTGAAGATTGAGGGAATGGATACATTGGAGCAGATCTGTGAAGATGGAAGGAATGGATACATAGCAGATCTGTGAAGATGGAAGGAATGGATACATTGGAGCAGATCTGTGAAGATGGAGGGAATGGATACATTGGAGCAGATCTGTGAAGATGGAAGGAATGGATACATTGGAGCAGATCTGTGAAGATGGAGGGAATGGATATATTGGAGCAGATGATCTGTGAAAATAGAAGGAATGGATATATTGGAGCAGATCTGTGAAGATGGAAGGAATTGACACATTGGAGCAGATCTGTGAAGATGGAAGGAATGGATACATTGGAGCAGATCTGTGAAGATGAAAGGAATGGATACATTGGAGGAGATCTGTGAAGATGGAAGGAATGGATACATTGGAGCAGATCTGTGAAGATGGAAGGAATGGATACATTGGAGCAGATCTGTGAAGATTGAGGGAATGGATACATTGGAGCAGATCTGTGAAGATGGAAGGAATGGATATATTGGAGCAGATCGGTGAAGATGGAGGGAATGGATACATTGGAGCAGATCTGTGAAGATGGAAGGAATGGATACATTGGAGCAGATCTGTGAAGATTGAGGGAATGGATACATTGGAGCAGATCTGTGAAGATGGAAGGAATGTATACATTGGAGCAGATCTGTGAAGATGGAAGGAATGGATACATTGGAGCAGATCTGTGAAGATGGAAGGAATGGATACATTGGAGCAGATCTGTGAAGATGGAAGGAATGGATACATTGGAGCAGATCTGTGAAGATGGAAGTAATGGATATATTGGAGGCAGATCTGTGAAGATGGAGGGAATGGATACATTGGAGCAGATCTGTGAAGATGGAAGTAATGGATATATTGGAGCAGATCTGTGAAGATGGAGGGAATGGATACATTGGAGCAGATCTGTGAAGATGGAAGGAATGGATATATTGGAGCAGATCTGTGAAGAAGGAAGGAATGGATATATTGGAGCAGATCTGTGAAGAAGGAAGGAATGGATACATTGGAGCAGATCTGTGAAGATGGAGGGAATGGATACATTGGAGCAGATCTGTGAAAATAGAAGGAATGGATATATTGGAGGAGATCTGTGAAGATGGAAGGAATGAATACATTGGAGCAGATCTGTGAAGATGGAAGGAATGGATACATTGGAGCAGATCTGTGAAGATGGAAGGAATGGATACATTGGAGGAGATCTGTGAAGATGGAAGGAATGGATACATTGGAGCAGATCTGTGAAGATGGAAGCAATGGATATATTGGAGCAGATCTGTGAAGATGGAAGCAATGGATATATTGGAGCAGATCTGTGAAGATGGAAGGAATGGATACATTGGAGCAGATCTGTGAAGATGGAAGGAATGGATACATTGGAGCAGATCTGTGAAGATGGAAGGAATGGATACATTGGAGCAGATCTGTGAAGATGGAAGGAATGGATACATTGGAGCAGATCTGTGAAGATGGAAGGAATGGATACATTGGAGCAGATCTGTGAAGATGGGAGGAATGGATACATTGGAGCAGATCTGTGAAGATGGAAGGAATGGATATATTGGAGCAGATCTGTGAAGATGGAAGGAATGGATACATTGGAGCAGATCTGTGAAGATGGAAGGAATGGATACATTGGAGCAGATCTGTGAAGATGGAAGGAATGGATACATTGAAGGAGATCTGTGAAGATGGAAGGAATGGATACATTGGATCAGATCTGTGAAGATGGAAGGAATGGATATATTGGAGGAGATCTGTGAAGATGGAAGGAATGGATACATTGGAGCAGATCTGTGAAGATGGAAGGAATGGATACATTGGAGCAGATCTGTGAAAATGGAAGGAATGGATACATTGGAGCAGATCTGTGAAGATGGAGGGAATGGATACATTGGAGCAGATCTGTGAAGATGGAAGGGATGGATATATTGGAGCAGATCTGTGAAGATGGAAGGAATGGATATATTGGAGCAGATCTGTGAAGATGGAAGGAATGGATACATTGGAGCAGATCTGTGAAGATGGAGGGAATGGATACATTGGAGCAGATCTGTGAAGATGGTAGGGATGGATATATTGGAGCAGATCTGTGAAGATGGAAGGAATGGATATATTGGAGCAGATCTGTGAAGATGGAAGGAATGGATATATTGGAGCAGATCTGTGAAGATGGAAGGAATGGATACATTGGAGCAGATCTGTGAAGATGGAAGGAATGGATACATTGAAGGAGATCTGTGAAGATGGAAGGAATGGATACATTGGATCAGATCTGTGAAGATGAAAGGAATGGATACATTGGAGGAGATCTGTGAAGATGGAAGGAATGGATACATTGGAGCAGATCTGTGAAGATGGAAGGAATGGATACATTGGAGCAGATCTGTGAAGATGGAGGGAATGGATACATTGGAGCAGATCTGTGAAGATGGAAGGAATGGATACATTGGAGCAGATCTGTGAAGATGGAAGGAATGGATACATTGGAGCAGATCTGTGAAGATTGAGGGAATGGATACATTGGAGCAGATCTGTGAAGATGGAAGGAATGGATACATTGGAGCATATCTGTGAAGATGGAAGGAATGGATATATTGGAGCAGATCTGTGAAGATGGAGGGAATGGATACATTGGAGCAGATCTATGAAGATGGAAGGAATGGATATATTGGAGCAGATCTGTGAAGATGGAGGGAATGGTTACATAGGAGCAGATCTGTGAAGATGGAGGGAATGGATACAATGGAGCAGATCTGTGAAGATGGAGGGAATGGATATATTGGAGCGGATCTGTGAAGATGGAGGGAATGGATACATTGGAGCAGATCTTTGAAGATGGAAGGAATGGATATATTGGAGCAGATCTGTGAAGATGGAAGGAATAGATATATTGGAGCAGATCTGTGAAGATGGAGGGAATGGATACATTGGAGCAGATCTGTGAAGATGGAGGGAATGGATACATTGGAGCAGATATGTGAAGATGGAGGGAATGGATACATTGGAGCAGATCTGTGAAGATGGAAGGAATGGATACATTGGAGCAGATCTGTGAAGATGGAAGGAATGGATACATTGGAGCAGATCTGTGAAGATGGAAGGAATGGATACATTGGAGCAGATCTGTGAAGATGAAAGGAATGGATACATTGGAGCAGATCTGTGAAGATGGAAGGAATGGATACATTGGAGCAGATCTGTGAAGATGGAAGGAATGGATATATTGGAGCAGATCTGTGAAGATGGAGGGAATGGATACATTGGAGCAGATCTGTGAAGATGGAAGGAATGGATACATTGGAGCAGATCTGTGAAGATTGAGGGAATGGATACATTGGAGCAGATCTGTGAAGATGGAAGGAATGGATACATTGGAGCAGATCTGTAAAGATGGAAGGAATGGATACATTGGAGCAGATCTGTGAAGATGGAGGGAATGGATACATTGGAGCAGATCTGTGAAGATGGAAGGAATGGATATATTGGAGCAGATCTGTGAAGATGGAAGGGATGGATATATTGGAGCAGATCTGTGAAGATGGAAGGAATGGATACATTGGAGCAGATCTGTGAAGATGGAAGGAATGGATACATTGAAGGAGATCTGTGAAGATGGAAGGAATGGATACATTGAAGGAGATCTGTGAAGATGGAGGGAATGGATACATTGGAGCATATCTGTGAAGATGGAAGGAATGGATATATTGGAGCAGATCTGTGAAGATGGAGGGAATGGATACATTGGAGCAGATCTATGAAGATGGAAGGAATGGATATATTGGAGCAGATCTGTGAAGATGGAGGGAATGGTTACATTGGAGCAGATCTGTGAAGATGGAGGGAATGGATACAATGGAGCAGATCTGTGAATATGGAGGGAATGGATATATTGGAGCGGATCTGTGAAGATGGAGGAAATGGATACATTGGAGCAGATCTTTGAAGATGGAAGGAATGGATATATTGGAGCAGATCTGTGAAGATGGAAGGAATGGATACATTGGAGCAGATCTGTGAAGATGGAAGGAATGGATACATTGGAGCAGATCTGTGAAGATGGAAGGAATGGATACATTGGAGCAGATCTGTGAAGATGGAAGGAATGGATATATTGGAGCAGATCTGTGAAGATGGAAGGAATAGATATATTGGAGCAGATCTGTGAAAATAGAAGGAATGGATATATTGGAGCAGATCTGTGAAGATGGAGGGAATGGATACATTGGAGCAGATCTGTGAAGATGGAGGGAATGGATACATTGGAGCAGATCTGTGAAGATGGAGGGAATGGATACATTGGAGCAGATCTGTGAAGATGGAGGGAATGGATACATTGGAGCAGATCTGTGAAGATGGAAGGAATGGATACATTGGAGCAGATCTGTGAAGATGGAAGGAATGGATACATTGGAGCAGATCTGTGAAGATGGAAGGAATGGATACATTTGAGCAGATCTGTGAAGATGGAAGGAATGGATACATTGGAGCAGATCTGTGAAGATGGAAGGAATGGATACATTGGAGCAGATCTGTGAAGATGGAAGGAATGGATATATTGGAGCAGATCTGTGAAGATGGAGGGAATGGATACATTGGAGCAGATCTGCGAAGAAGGAAGGAATGGATACATTGGAGCAGATCTGTGAAGATTGAGGGAATGGATACATTGGAGCAGATCTGTGAAGATGGAAGGAATGGATACATTGGAGCAGATCTGTGAAGATGGAAGGAATGGATACATTGGAGCAGATCTGTGAAGATGGAGGGAATGGATACATTGGAGCAGATCTGTGAAGATGGAAGGAATGGATACATTGGAGCAGATCTGTGAAGATGGAGGGAATGGATATATTGGAGCAGATCTGTGAAAATAGAAGGAATGGATATATTGGAGCAGATCTGTGAAGATGGAAGGAATTGACACATTGGAGCAGATCTGTGAAGATGGAAGGAATGGATACATTGGAGCAGATCTGTGAAGATGAAAGGAATGGATACATTGGAGGAGATCTGTGAAGATGGAAGGAATGGATACATTGGAGCAGATCTGTGAAGATGGAAGGAATGGATACATTGGAGCAGATCTGTGAAGATTGAGGGAATGGATACATTGGAGCAGATCTGTGAAGATGGAAGGAATGGATATATTGGAGCAGATCGGTGAAGATGGAGGGAATGGATACATTGGAGCAGATCTGTGAAGATGGAAGGAATGGATACATTGGAGCAGATCTGTGAAGATTGAGGGAATGGATACATTGGAGCAGATCTGTGAAGATGGAAGGAATGGATACATTGGAGCAGATCTGTGAAGATGGAAGGAATGGATACATTGGAGCAGATCTGTGAAGATGGAAGGAATGGATACATTGGAGCAGATCTGTGAAGATGGAAGTAATGGATATATTGGAGCAGATCTGTGAAGATGGAGGGAATGGATACATTGGAGCAGATCTGTGAAGATGGAAGTAATGGATATATTGGAGCAGATCTGTGAAGATTGAGGAATGGATACATTGGAGCAGATCTGTGAAGATGGAAGGAATGGATATATTGGAGCAGATCTGTGAAGAAGGAAGGAATGGATATATTGGAGCAGATCTGTGAAGATGGAGGGAATGG
Organism: Lithobates septentrionalis; assembly: GCA_037952835.1. Taxonomy (NCBI): domain Eukaryota; kingdom Metazoa; phylum Chordata; class Amphibia; order Anura; family Ranidae; genus Lithobates; species Lithobates septentrionalis. The sequence goes on along the minus strand of JBBDGP010003301.1, from coordinate 10,212 downwards.
ATACATTGGAGCAGATCTGTGAAGATGGAAGGAATGGATACATTGGAGCAGATCTGTGAAGATGGAAGGAATGGATACATTGGAGCAGATCTGTGAAGATGGAAGGAATGGATATATTGGAGCAGATCTGTGAAGATGGAAGGAATGGATACATTGGAAGGAGATCTGTGAAGATGGAAGGAATGGATACATTGGGACAGATCTGTGAAGATGGAAGGAATGGATACATTGGAGCAGATCTGTGAAGATGGAAGGAATGGATACATTGGAGCAGATCTGTGAAGATGGAAGGAATGGATATATTGGAGCAGATCTGTGAAGATGGAAGGAATGGATACATTGAAGGAGATCTGTGAAGATGGAAGGAATGGATACATTGGAGCAGATCTGTGAAGATTGAGGGAATGGATACATTGGAGCAGATCTGTGAAGATGGAAGGAATGGATACATTGGAGCAGATCTGTGAAGATTGAGGGAATGGATATATTGGAGCAGATCTGTGAAGATGGAAGGAATGGATACATTGGAGCATATCTGTGAAGATGGAAGGAATGGATATATTGGAGCAGATCTGTGAAGATGGAGGGAATGGTTACATAGGAGCAGATCTGTGAAGATGGAGGGAATGGATACAATGGAGCAGATCTGTGAAGATGGAGGGAATGGATACATTGGAGCAGATCTATGAAGATGGAAGGAATGGATATATTGGAGCAGATCTGTGAAGATGGAGGGAATGGTTACATAGGAGCAGATCTGTGAAGATGGAGGGAATGGATACAATGGAGCAGATCTGTGAAGATGGAGGGAATGGATACATTGGAGCAGATCTGTGAAGATGGAAGGAATTGATACATTGGAGCAGATCTGTGAAGATGGAGGGAATGGATACATTGCAGCAGATCTGTGAAGGTGGAGGGAATGGAAACATTGGAGAAGATCTGTGAAGATGGAGGGAATGGATACATTGGAGCAGATCTGTGAAGATGGAAGGAATTGATACATTGGAGCAGATCTGTGAAGATGGAGGGAATGGATACATTGCAGCAGATCTGTGAAGGTGGAGGGAATGGAAACATTGGAGAAGATCTGTGAAGACTAGAGGAATGGATACATTGGAGCAGATCTGTGAATATGGAAGGAATGGATACATTGGAGCAGATCTGTGAAGATGGAGGGAATGGGAACATTGGAGTAGATCTGTGAAGATGGAGGGAATGGATACATTGGAGCAGATCTGTGAAGATGGAAGGAATGGATACATTGGAGCAGATCTGTGAAGATGGAAGGAATGGATACATTGGAGCAGATCTGTGAAGATGTAGGGAATGGATACATTGGAGCAGATCTGTGAACATGGAAGGAATGGATACATTGGAGCAGATCTGTGAAGATGGAGGGAATGGATACATTGGAGCAGATCTGTGAAGATGGAAGGAATTGATACATTGGAGCAGATCTGTGAAGATGGAAGGAATGGATACATTGGAGCAGATCTGTGAAGATGGAAGGAATGGATATATTGGAGAAGATCTGTGAAGATGGAGGGAATGGATACATTGGAGCAGATCTGTGAAGATGGAAGGAATGGATACATTGGAGCAGATCTGTGAAGATGGAAGGAATGGATACATTGGAGCAGATCTGTGAAGATGGAAGGAATGGATACATTGGAGCAGATCTGTGAAGATGGAGGGAATGGATACATTGCAGCAGATCTGTGAAGATGGAAATAATGGATACATTGGAGCAGATCTGTGAAGATGGAGGGAATGGATATATTGGAGCAGATCTGTGAAGACTAGAGGAATGGATACATTGGAGCAGATCTGTGAAGATGGAAGGAATGGATACATTGGAGCAGATCTGTGAAGATGGAGGGAATGGAAACATTGGAGAAGATCTCTGAAGACTAGAGGAATGGATACATTGGAGAAGATCTGTGAAGATTGAGGGAATGGATATATTGGAGCAGATCTGTGAATATGGAAGGAATGGATACATTGGAGCAGATCTGTGAAGATGGAGGGAATGGGAACATTGGAGCAGATCTGTGAAGATGGAGGGAATGGATACATTGGAGCAGATCTGTGAAGATGGAGGGATTGGAAACATTGGAACAGATCTGTAAAGATGGAAGGAATGGATACATTGGAGCAGATCTGTGAAGATGGAGGGAATGGATATATTGAAGCGGATCTGTGAAGATGGAGGGAATGGATACATTGGAGCAGATCTTTGAAGATGGAAGGAATGGATATATTGGAGCAGATCTGTGAAGATGGAAGGAATGGATATATTGGAGGAGATCTGTGAAGATGGAAGGAATGGATATATTGGAGCAGATCTGTGAAGATGGAGGGAATGGATACATTGGAGCAGATCTGTGAAGATGGAAGGAATGGATATATTGGAGAAGATCTGTGAAGATGGAGGGAATGGATACATTGGAGCAGATCTGTCAAGATGGAAGGAATGGATACATTGGAGCAGATCTGTGAAGATGGAGGGAATGGATACATTGGAGTAGATCTGTGAAGATGGAGGGAATGGATACATTGGAGCAGATCTGTGAAGATGGAGGGAATGGATACATTGGAGCAGATCTGTGAAGATGGAAGGAATGGATATATTGGAGCAGATCTGTGAAGATGGAAGGAATGCATACATTGGAGCAGATCTGTGCAGATGGAAGGAATGGATATATTGGAGGAGATCTGTGAAGATGGAAGGAATGGATATATTGGAGCAGATCTGTGAAGATGGAGGGAATGGATACATTGGAGCAGATCTGTGAAGATGGAAGGAATGGATATATTGGAGAAGATCTGTGAAGATGGAGGGAATGGATACATTGGAGCAGATCTGTGAAGACGAGAGGAATGGATACATTTGAGCAGATCTGTGAAGATGGAGGAAATGGATACATTGGAGAAGATCTGTGAAGACTAGAGGAATGGATACATCGGAGCAGATCCACGAAGATGGAAGGAATGGATACATTGGAGCAGATCTGTGAAGATGGAAGGAATGGATAAATTGGAGCAGATCTGTGAAGATGGAGGGAATGGATACATTGGAGCAGATCTGTGAAGATGGAAGGAATGGATACATTTGAGCAGATCTGTGAAGATGGAAGGAATGGATACATTGGAGCAGATCTGTGAAGATGGAAGGAATGGATACATTTGAGCAGATCTGTGAAGATGGAGGGAATGGATACATTGGAGAAGATCTGTGAAGACTAGAGGAATGGATACATTGGAGCAGATCTGTGAAGATGGAAGGAATGGATACATTGGAGCAGATCTGTGAAGATGGAAGGAATGGATACATTGTAGCAGATCTGTGAAGACGGAAGGAATGGATACATTGGAGCAGATCTGTGAAGATGGAGGGAATGGATACATTGGAGAAGATCTGTGAAGACTAGAGGAATGGATACATTGGAGCAGATCTGTGAATATGGAAGGAATGGATACATTGGAGCAGATCTGTGAAGATCGAAGGAATGGATACATTGGAGCAGATCTGTGAAGATGGAAGGAATGGATACATTGAAGAAGATCTGTGAAGATGGAAGGAATGAATACATTGGAGCAGATCTGTGAAGATGGAAGGAATGGACACATTGGAGCAGATCTGTGAAGATGGAAGGAATGGATACATTGGAGCAGATCTGTGAAGATGGAAGGAATGGATATATTGGAGCAGATCTGTGAAGATGGAAGGAATGGATACATTGGAGCAGATCTGTGAAGATGGAAGGAATGGATACATTGGAGCAGATCTGTGAAGATGGAAGGAATGGATACATTGGAGCAGATCTGTGAAGATGGAAGGAATGGATACATTGGAGCAGATCTGTGAAGATGGAAGGAATGGATATATTGGAGCAGATCCATGAAGATGGAAGGAATGGATACATTGGAGCAGATCTGTGAAGATGGAAGGAATGGATACATTGGAGCAGATCTGTGAAGATGGAGGGAATGGATACATTGGAGCAGATCTGTGAAGATGGAAGGAATGGATACATTGGAGCAGATCTGTGAAGATGGAGGGAATGGATACATTGGAGCAGATCTGTGAAGATGGAGGGAATGGATATATTGGAGCAGATCTGTGAAGATGGAAGGAATGGATACATTGGAGCAGATCTGCGAAGAAGGAAGGAATGGATACATTGGAGCAGATCTGTGAAGATGGAGGGAATGGATACATTGGAGCAGATCTGTGAAGATGGAAGGAATGGATACATTGGAGCAGATCTGTGAAGATGGAAGGAATGGATACATTGGAGCAGATCTGTGAAGATGGAAGGAATGGATACATTGGGACAGATCTGTGAAGATGGAAGGAATGGATACATTGGAGCAGATCTGTGAAGATGGAGGGAATGGATACATTGGAGCAGATCTGTGAAGATGGAGGGAATGGATATATTGGAGCAGATCTGTGAAGATGGAAGGAATGGATACATTGGAGCAGATCTGCGAAGAAGGAAGGAATGGATACATTGGAGCAGATCTGTGAAGATGGAGGGAATGGATACATTGGAGCAGATCTGTGAAGATGGAAGGAATGGATACATTGGAGCAGATCTGTGAAGATGGAAGGAATGGATACATTGGAGCAGATCTGTGAAGATCGAAGGAATGGATACATTGGAGCAGATCTGTGAAGATGGAAGGAATGGATACATTGAAGAAGATCTGTGAAGATGGAAGGAATGAGTACATTGGAGCAGATCTGTGAAGATGGAAGGAATGGACACATTGGAGCAGATCTGTGAAGATGGAAGGAATGGATACTTTGGAGCAGATCTGTGAAGATGGAGGGAATGGATACACTGGAGCAGATCTGTGAAGATGGATGGAATGGATACATTGGAGCAGATCTGTGAAGATGGAGGGAATGGATATATTGGAGCAGATCTGTGAAGATGGAAGGAATGGATACATTGGAGCAGATCTGTGAAGATGGAAGGAATGGATACATTGGAGCAGATCTGTGAAGATGGAAGGAATGGATACATTGGAGCAGATCTGTGAAGATGGAAGGAATGGATACATTGGAGCAGATCTGTGAAGATGGAAGGAATGGATACATTGGAGCAGATCTGTGAAGATGGAAGGAATGGATACATTGGAGCAGATCTGTGAAGATGGAGGGAATGGATACATTGGAGCAGATCTGTGAAGATGGAGGGAATGGATACATTGGAGCAGATCTGTGAAGATGGAAGGAATGGCTACATTGGAGCAGATCTGTGAAGATGGAAGGAATGGATACATTGGAGCAGATCTGTGAAGATGGAGGGAATGGATATATTGGAGCAGATCTGTGAAGATGGAGGGAATGGATACATTGGAGCAGATCTGTGAAGATGGAAGGAATGGATATATTGGAGAAGATCTGTGAAGATGGAGGGAATGGATACATTGGAGCAGATCTGTCAAGATGGAAGGAATGGATACATTGGAGCAGATCTGTGAAGATGGAGGGAATGGATACATTGGAGTAGATCTGTGAAGATGGAGGGAATGGATACATTGGAGCAGATCTGTGAAGATGGAGGGAATGGATACATTGGAGCAGATCTGTGAAGATGGAAGGAATGGATATATTGGAGCAGATCTGTGAAGATGGAAGGAATGCATACATTGGAGCAGATCTGTGCAGATGGAAGGAATGGATATATTGGAGCAGATCTGTGAAGATGGAAGGAATGGATACATTGGAGCAGATCTGTGAAGATGGAAGGAATGGATATATTGGAGCAGATCCATGAAGATGGAAGGAATGGATACATTGGAGCAGATCTGTGAAGATGGAAGGAATGGATACATTGGAGCAGATCTGTGAAGATGGAGGGAATGGATACATTGGAGCAGATCTGTGAAGATGGAAGGAATGGATACATTGGAGCAGATCTGTGAAGATGGAGGGAATGGATACATTGGAGAAGATCTGTGAAGATTGAGGGAATGGATACATTGGAGCAGATCTGTGAAGATGGAGGGAATGGATATATTGGAGCAGATCTGTGAAGATGGAAGGAATGGATACATTGGAGCAGATCTGCGAAGAAGGAAGGAATGGATACATTGGAGCAGATCTGTGAAGATGGAGGGAATGGATACATTGGAGCAGATCTGTGAAGATGGAAGGAATGGATACATTGGAGCAGATCTGTGAAGATGGAAGGAATGGATACATTGGAGCAGATCTGTGAAGATGGAAGGAATGGATACATTGGAGCAGATCTGTGAAGATGGAAGGAATGGATACATTGGAGCAGATCTGTGAAGATGAAAGGAATGGATACATTGGAGCAGATCTGTGAAGACGGAAGGAATGGACACATTGGAGCAGATCTGTGAAGATGGAGGGAATGGATACATTGGAGAAGATCTGTGAAGACTAGAGGAATGGATACATTGGAGCAGATCTGTGAATATGGAAGGAATGGATACATTGGAGCAGATCTGTGAAGATCGAAGGAATGGATACATTGGAGCAGATCTGTGAAGATGGAAGGAATGGATACATTGAAGAAGATCTGTGAAGATGGAAGGAATGAATACATTGGAGCAGATCTGTGAAGATGGAAGGAATGGACACATTGGAGCAGATCTGTGAAGATGGAAGGAATGGATACATTGGAGCAGATCTGTGAAGATGGAGGGAATGGATACATTGGAGCAGATCTGTGAAGATGGAAGGAATGGATACATTGGAGCAGATCTGTGAAGATGGAGGGAATGGATATATTGGAGCAGATCTGTGAAGATGGAAGGAATGGATACATTGGAGCAGATCTGTGAAGATGGAAGGAATGGATACATTGGAGCAGATCTGTGAAGATGGAAGGAATGGATACATTGGAGCAGATCTGTGAAGATGGAAGGAATGGATACATTGGAGCAGATCTGTGAAGATGGAAGGAATGGATACATTGGAGCAGATCTGTGAAGATGGAAGGAATGGATACATTGGAGCAGATCTGTGAAGATGGAGGGAATGGATACATTGGAGCAGATCTGTGAAGATGGAGGGAATGGATATATTGGAGGAGATCTGTGAAGATGGAAGGAATGGATACATTGGAGCAGATCTGTGAAGATGGAGGGAATGGATATATTGGAGCAGATCTGTGAAGATGGAGGGAATGGATACATTGGAGCAGATCTGTGAAGATGGAAGGAATGGATATATTGGAGAAGATCTGTGAAGATGGAGGGAATGGATACATTGGAGCAGATCTGTCAAGATGGAAGGAATGGATACATTGGAGCAGATCTGTGAAGATGGAGGGAATGGATACATTGGAGTAGATCTGTGAAGATGGAGGGAATGGATACATTGGAGCAGATCTGTGAAGATGGAGGGAATGGATACATTGGAGCAGATCTGTGAAGATGGAAGGAATGGATATATTGGAGCAGATCTGTGAAGATGGAAGGAATGCATACATTGGAGCAGATCTGTGCACATGGAAGGAATGGATATATTGGAGGAGATCTGTGAAGATGGAAGGAATGGATATATTGGAGCAGATCTGTGAAGATGGAGGGAATGGATACATTGGAGCAGATCTGTGAAGATGGAAGGAATGGATATATTGGAGAAGATCTGTGAAGATGGAGGGAATGGATACATTGGAGCAGATCTGTGAAGACGAGAGGAATGGATACATTTGAGCAGATCTGTGAAGATGGAGGAAATGGATACATTGGAGAAGATCTGTGAAGACTAGAGGAATGGATACATTGGAGCAGATCCATGAAGATGGAAGGAATGGATACATTGGAGCAGATCTGCGAAGACGGAAGGAATGGATACATTGGAGCAGATCTGTGAAGATGGAGGGAATGGATACATTGGAGAAGATCTGTGAAGACTAGAGAAATGGATACATTGGAGCAGATCTGTGAATATGGAAGGAATGGATACATTGGAGCAGATCTGTGAAGATCGAAGGAATGGATACATTGGAGCAGATCTGTGAAGATGGAAGGAATGGATACATTGAAGAAGATCTGTGAAGATGGAAGGAATGGATACATTGGAGCAGATCTGTGAAGATGGAAGGAATGGATACATTGGAGCAGATCTGTGAAGATGGAGGGAATGGATACATTGGAGCAGATCTGTGAACATGGAAGGAATGGATACATTGGAGCAGATCTGTGAAGATGGAGGGAATGGATACATTGGAGGAGATCTGTGAAGATGGAGGGAATGGATATATTGGAGGAGATCTGTGAAGATGGAGGGAATGGATACATTGGAGCAGATCTGTGAAGATGGAAGGAATGGATACATTGGAGCAGATCTGTGAAGATGGAAGGAATGGATACATTGGAGCAGATCTGTGAAGATGGAAGGAATGGATACATTGGAGCAGATCTGTGAAGACGGAAGGAATGGATATATTGGAGCAGATCCATGAAGATGGAAGGAATGGATACATTGGAGCAGATCTGTGAAGATGGAAGGAATGGATACATTGGAGCAGATCTGTGAAGATGGAGGGAATGGATACATTGGAGCAGATCTGTGAAGATGGAAGGAATGGATACATTGGAGCAGATCTGTGAAGATGGAGGGAATGGATACATTGGAGAAGATCTGTGAAGATGGAGGGAATGGATACATTGGAGCAGATCTGTGAAGATGGAGGGAATGGATATATTGGAGCAGATCTGTGAAGATGGAAGGAATGGATACATTGGAGCAGATCTGCGAAGAAGGAAGGAATGGATACATTGGAGCAGATCTGTGAAGATGGAGGGAATGGATACATTGGAGCAGATCTGTGAAGATGGAAGGAATGGATACATTGGAGCAGATCTGTGAAGATGGAAGGAATGGATACATTGGAGCAGATCTGTGAAGATGGAAGGAATGGATACATTGGAGCAGATCTGTGAAGATGGAAGGAATGGATACATTGGAGCAGATCTGTGAAGATGGAAGGAATGGATACATTGGAGCAGATCTGTGAAGATGGAAGGAATGGATACATTGGAGCAGATCTGTGAAGATGGAAGGAATGGATACATTGGAGCAGATCTGTGAAGATGGAAGGAATGGATACATTGGAGCAGATCTGTGAAGATGGAAGGAATGGATACATTGGAGCAGATCTGTGAAGATGGAAGGAATGGATACATTGGAGCAGATCTGTGAAGATGGAGGAATGGATACATTGGAGCAGATCTGTGAAGATGGAGGGAATGGATACATTGGAGCAGATCTGTGAAGATGGAAGGAATGGATACATTGGAGCAGATCTGTGAAGATGGAAGGAATGGATACATTGGAGCAGATCTGTGAAGATGGAAGGAATGGATACATTGGAGCAGATCTGTGAAGATGGAGGGAATGGATACATTGGAGCAGATCTGTGAAGATGGAAGGGAATGGATACATTGGAGCAGATCTGTGAAGATGGAAGGAATGGATACATTGGAGCAGATCTGTGAAGATGGAAGGAATGGATACATTGGAGCAGATCTGTGAAGATGGAAGGAATGGATACATTGGAGCAGATCTGTGAAGATGGAAGGAATGGATACATTGGAGCAGATCTGTGAAGATGGAGGGAATGGATACATTGGAGCAGATCTGTGAAGATGGAAGGAATGGATACATTGGAGCAGATCTGTGAAGATGGAAGGGAATGGATACATTGGAGCAGATCTGTGAAGATGGAGGGAATGGATATATTGGAGCAGATCTGTGAAGATGGAAGGAATGGATACATTGGAGCAGATCTGTGAAGATGGAAGGAATGGATACATTGGAGCAGATCTGTGAAGATGGAGGGAATGGATACATTGGAGCAGATCTGTGAAGATGGAAGGAATGGATACATTGGAGCAGATCTGTGAAGATGGAAGGAATGGATACATTGGAGCAGATCTGTGAAGATGGAAGGAATGGATACATTGGAGCAGATCTGAAGTGGCAGATCTGTGAAGATGGAAGGAATGGATACATTGGAGCAGATCATGTGAAGAATGAAGGAATGGATACATTGGAGCAGATCTGTGAAGATGGAGGGAATGGATACATTGGAGCAGATCTGTGAAGATGGAAGGAATGGATACAATTGGAGCAGATCTGTGAAAGATGGAAGGAATGGATACATTGGAGCAGATCTGTGAAGATGGAAGGAATGGATACATTGGGGACAGATC